>JBAMJV010006848.1:0-26026 GCA_037951105.1 Echinarachnius parma | reverse complement strand
GTTGTTGTTGTTTGTTTGTTTTTTGTTTGGGGGGGGGGGGGGGGGCGTGGGATGGGATATTTATATTATTGAGTATTTGTCTTGGGAATCATATATTTAACAAACCGTTTCGTATCACCGAATTCGTCAAAGTGACGAATTCAAGTCTAGATCTCACTAATAGACATATCCCAATTATGCATTATCAATTCCAATTCAAAAACAGTGTTTCCTCATATTAAATACCTTTACAGATGAAATGTTTATGCTAATAGAATTCATGTTTTGTTTTCAATTCTTGTTTTCAGGAACCAACCCACTACGATGCCTATGTGAGCTACATCTTTGAAGATGTTCAGTTGCTTAGTAACGTCATACGTATTCAACACTGAGTTGGCAATCTGTGCCCATATTCATAAAACCCCGATAAGCTAGTTGGTTGATCAAATTACAATTTCGATTTCCGCTAGGCTTAGCTGGTATTCAAAAAAAGGCCAATAGGCTAAATTCGCTATCGTAGTCAAGGCCTGGCCTAGAAGGACAACCCATCTATCTAAATTCCACAAGCATTTGGTATTCCACGACATTGTTAGTCGAAATGCGAAAAATTACAACAATAGATCTGCGTTGCCGACTAAATGCATTGAACTGTATTTATGTGGGACCTTCTGTATAGAGCTTTGTTGGACTTACAACAAAGGCGTGAAGTTGAATGATGACCTAACACCCAGCTAAATTTTTCTTATTCACCAAAGCCAGATAGGACACATTTTAGCGACAACTGGACCAAACATTTAGAGGTACACTGTGGTACCTCTAACTTGCTAGCAAATAACAATCTGCCCGGTTTTTGTCACTGCGTGAAGCGCGATCGTGAACATGGCACGGAGAATGTTCGATTTAAGGCGTGCCATGCGTAGGGGGCGCGTTTTTCGTGATAGGAGAAACCCACTAGAAGTTGTTGATGATAGCGAATTATGAGGAGGGAGATGTATTTGTTTTTGTTATATTGGGGATCGTAATGACAAACTGTGCTTCCACGTGATTCCCGCACCCGAATCCCCCCCCCCCCCCCCCCCATTTACCCTTATTAAGACAATTATGTAATACTTCCCACACCCCATTGGCTGCCCCTTGACTCCCCCATTGGGTTGGCCCGGTTCAGCTCATGCTAACCATATTTGATCATCTTGTATTTAAAAATAGCACACAACAATTTCAATCAAACGCATCATAAGGGGCCATCTACAAAGTACATACGCAATATTTTTTGTCCGAAATTAACCCCCTCCCCCCTGTACGCACTTGTTTTACTTGTTTGCATGTGGTTGAATGCAGCGTACGCACCAGCGTGACCCCCCCCCCCCCCCCCCCCCCCCCCCCCCCCCACTTGTGCGTACGTGTACTTTGTAGATGGCCCTAAACAGGAATAAAGTGGGACATTCTTTCTTTCACAAGTTTTAATTAACTGTGCATGTATGCGATGTTGCAATGTCAGACAAACTTGCGACAGATGGAACTGTTACCATGACAGCCACGATTAATAAATTAGCTCATCCGAGTTGTTAGCTTGTTATCGGTATGGTTAGAAGTGCTTCTTGAATTACGATTTAGCAACCCGCTACGAAGATTTCAAATGGCTATTGTTATACAATGCTTAGACGCTCGTTGATTGGTCGATATGGTAAGGGCATAGACAGCATGCAAAATCTACACACATTACTAAATACATACCCATGCACGTGTGTGTTGTGAACTGGTCTGTGAAAACAAAGGTGATCACCCAAGCAAGTTTCGTATGTTTGCCGCTACTTATCGTCCAACCTGGCATTTTGGCAAGGAGATAAGGCCTAGCTGACAGATAGGCTATCGGGCTTTTATGAATATGACCACAGGGCTTTAGTATCTCAAGAGCCAGTTCAGAACACAAACATAGACTTTTTTCCTTCAGAAACAGACCTCAGGTGTAAGATTTAATGGTCTTCTCAAACAGTTTAACAATGATATGTTAACGGTTAATTTCATACAAACTATTGTTCGTGCTCAAAACAGATGAAACTACACTACCAGTGATCTCAGGCTGCCCATCCACTCAGACTGCAACTCTTCCAACGGGTTCTTCACAAGTCTCTGTATTCTGGACAGCACCAACCGCTACAGACAACTCAGGACAAGTCACTCTGACTTCTAACCGCAACCCTGGGTCATCCTTCACTCAAGGACAGACAACTGTGACATACACTGCCACAGATCCATCAGGCAACCAGCAAACATGCTCCTTTGTGGTCGTGGTTTCACCTGGAACAGGTGAAGATGTTTCCTTATATTTTTAAACACAAATTGTTCTTGAAGTATTTCATTCAATAATTTTGGGGCAATTCATGATTAAATCAATTTAAAGCAGAAATTGATAAAGTTGAACCTGATCCATGCATATATTTATTTTAGAGGAAAACTACAAAGTAAGAGCGTATAATAGAAGTTTCAGTTGATTAATTCAGTAATGTAAAGCTATTCTTTAGTATAATTTGTTAAAGAGAATGAGTCATTTCTTTTTGCAACTTACATTCAACAGGTGACACTACACGTCCAGTGATCTCAGGCTGCCCATCCACTCAGACTGCAACTCTTCCATTGGGTTCTTCACAAGTCCCTGTATCCTGGACAGCACCAACCGCTACAGACTACTCGGGACAGGTCACTCTGACTTCTAACCGCAACCCTGGGTCATCCTTCACTCAAGGACAGACAACTGTGACATACACTGCCACAGATCCATCAGGCAACCAGCAAACATGCTCCTTTGTGGTCGTGGTTTCACCTGGAACAGGTGAAGATGTTTCCTTATATTTTTAAACACAAATTGTTCTTGAAATATTTCATTCAATAATTTTGGGGCAATTCATGATTAAATCAATTTAAAGCAGAAATTGATAGAGTTGAACCTGATCCATGCATATATTTATTTTAGAGGAAAACTACAAAGTAAGAGCGTATAATAGAAGTTTCAGTTGATTAATTCAGTAATGTAAAGCTATTCTTTAGTATAATTTGTTAAAGAGAATGAGTCATTTCTTTTTGCAACTTACATTCAACAGGTGACACTACACGTCCAGTGATCTCAGGCTGCCCATCTACTCAGACTGCAACTCTTCCATTGGGTTCTTCACAAGTCTCTGTATTCTGGACAGCACCAACCGCTACAGACAACTCAGGACAAGTCACTCTGACTTCTAACCGCAACCCTGGGTCATCCTTCACTCAAGGACAGACAACTGTGACATACACTGCCACAGATCCATCAGGCAACCAGCAAACATGCTCCTTTGTGGTCGTGGTTTCACTTGGAGCAGGTGAAGATGTTTCCTTATATCTTTAAACACAAATTGTTCTTGGATCATTTCATTCAGTAATTCTGGGGCAATTTATGATTAAATCAATTTAAAGCAGAAATTGATAGAGTTGAACCTGATCCATGCATATATTTATTTTAGAGGAAAACTACGAAGTAAGCGCGTATAATAGAAGTTTCAGTTGATTAATTCAGTAATGTAAAGCTATTCTTTAGTATTATTTGTTAAAGAGAATGAGTAATTTCTTTTTGCAACTTACATTTAACAGATGACACTACACGACCAGTGATCTCAGGCTGCCCATCCACTCAGACTGCAACTCTTCCATTGGGTTCTTCACAAGTCTCTGTATTCTGGACAGCACCAACCGCTACAGACAACTCAGGACAAGTCACTCTGACTTCTAACCGCAACCCTGGGTCATCCTTCACTCAAGGACAGACAACTGTGACATACACTGCCACAGATCCATCAGGCAACCAGCAAACATGCTCCTTTGTGGTCGTGGTTTCACCTGGAACAGGTAAAGATGTTTCCTTATATTTTTAAACACAAATTGTTCTTGAATTATTTCATTCAATAATTTTGGGGCAATTCATGATTAAATCAATTTAAAGCAGAAATTGATAGAGTTGAACCTGATCCATGCATATATTTATTTTAGAGGAAAACTACAAAGTAAGATCATATAATAGAAGTTTCAGTTGATTAATTCAGTAATGTAAAGCTATTCTTTAGTATAATTTGTTAAAGAGAATGAGTCATTTCTGTTTGCAACTTACACTCAACAGGTGACACTACACGTCCAGTGATCTCAGGCTGCCCATCCACTCAGACTGCAACTCTTTCAACTGGTTCTTCACAAGTCTCTGTATTCTGGACAGCACCAACCGCTACAGACAACTCAGGACAAGTCACTCTGACTTCTAACCGCAACCCTGGGTCATTCTTCACTAAAGGACAGACAACTGTGACATACACTGCCACAGATCCATCTGGCAACCAGCAAACATGCTCCTTTGTGGTCCTGGTTACACTTGGAGCAGGTGAAGATGTTTCCTTATATCTTTAAACACAAATTGTTCTTGGATCATTTCATTCAGTAATTTTGGGGCAATTTATGATTAAATCAATTTAAAGCAGAAATTGATAGAGTTGAACCTGATCCATGCATATATTTATTTTAGAGGAAAACTACGAAGTAAGCGCGTATAATAGAAGTTTCAGTTGATTAATTCAGTAATGTAAAGCTATTCTTTAGTATTATTTGTTAAAGAGAATGAGTAATTTCTTTTTGCAACTTACATTTAACAGGTGACACTACACGACCAGTGATCTCAGGCTGCCCATCCACTCAGACTGCAGCTCTTCCAACGGGTTCTTCACAAGTCTCTGTATTCTGGACAGCACCAACCGCAACAGACAACCCGGGACATGTCACTCTTACTTCTAACCACAACCCTGGGTCATTCTTCACTTATTTGAAATACCAATACAGATTTAAATATTTATATTTCGTTCTCATTTCATATCTTAGGTTCTGACACTACACGACCAGTGATCTCAGGCTGCCCATCCACTCAGACTGCAACTCTTCCAACGGGGTCTTCACAAGTCTCTGTATTCTGGACAGCACCAACCGCTACAGACAACTCGGGACAGGTCACTCTGACTTCTAACCGCAACCCTGGGTCATTCTTCACTCAAGGACAGACAACTGTGACATACACTGCCACAGATCCATCTGGCAACCAGCAAACATGCTCCTTTGTGGTCCTGGTTTCACCCGGAACAGGTAAAGTTGTTCCCATATATTTATAAACACATATTGTTCTTCAATTATTTCATTCAGTGTTTTTGGGGCCATTCAATATGTTCATGAATAAATCAATTTCAAAGCAGAAATTAATAGAGTTAAACCTGATCCATGCATATATTTACTTTAGAAGAAAACTACAAAGTAAGCGAGTATGACTCAAGTTTCATTTGATTAATTAAGTTATTTAAAGTTATTCTTTAATATAATATGTTAAAGAGAAAATGTATTTTATTTTTGCAACTTACATTTAACAGGTGACACTACACGACCAGTGATCTCAGGCTGCCCATCCACTCAGACTGCAACTCTTCCAACGGGTTCTTCACGAGTCTCTGTATTCTGGACAGCACCAACCGCTACAGACAACTCAGGACAGGTCACTCTGACTTCTAACCGCAACCCTGGGTCATTCTTCACTCAAGGACAGACATCTGTGACATACACTGCCACGGATTCATCTGGCAACCAGCAAACATGCTCCTTTGTGGTCCTGGTTTCACCTGGAAAAGGTGAAGATGTTTCCTAATTTTTTCGAGCACATTTTATAATTGAATTATTTCATTCAGTCTTTTTGGGCCGTTCATAAATATACGGACTTTGAAAGCAGAAATTGATAAAGTTAAATCTGATCCATGCATATATTTATTTTAGAGGAAAACTACAAAGTAAGAGCGTATAACTCAAGTTACAATTGATTAATTAAGTTATGTAAATCTATTCTTTGGTATAATATGTTAAAGAGAAAATGTATTTTATTTTTGCAACTTACATTTAACAGGTGACACTACACGACCAGTGATCTCAGGCTGCCCATCCACTCAGACTGCAACTCTTCCAACGGGTTCTTCACAAGTCTCTGTATTCTGGACAGCACCAACCGCTACAGACAACTCGGGACGGGTCACTCTGACTTCTAACCGCAACCCTGGGTCATTCTTCACTCAAGGACAGACAACTGTGACATACACTGCCACGGATCCATCTGGCAACCAGCAAACATGCTCCTTCGTGGTCCTGGTTTCAGGCGTAACTCCTTCAGGTACACATTCCCTTTTTAAGTGAATGCATCTCTTATCTTGAAGAGCATTTAGTCTGTTGTGGTCATTATGTACTCCAAGCCCTTTGGGTGCTTTGGTTGATCAAGTTGTATGCAATCATAATTCTTTAAACAATGGGCCATCAATTACATGAATCATTTGTATATATTTTTCACCCAGGGGACACAACACCACCTGTCATATCGGGCTGCCCGTCCTCTCAGACACTGGTTGTTAGTACTGGAGTACAGAATGCTGTTGGCACTTGGACGCCACCCACGGCAACGGATGCACAAGGCACTGCCACAATCAGTCTAACAAGCGGTCAAAACCCTGGGCTCTCCTTCTCTCGTGGAGTGACAAATATAGTGTACACTGCCACCGATACGGCAGGA
This sequence comes from Echinarachnius parma, assembly GCA_037951105.1. Taxonomy (NCBI): domain Eukaryota; kingdom Metazoa; phylum Echinodermata; class Echinoidea; order Clypeasteroida; family Echinarachniidae; genus Echinarachnius; species Echinarachnius parma. Next base: position 19,443 of record JBAMJV010006848.1, on the reverse strand, counting down.
CTGCAAGCAACTTGTGCTTTCAGCATTATTGTGGCATCAGACTCGGGTAAATGGTTTGACTGACTGCTATACTCTGTAGAAACTATGTTCAATGAGGGAATAATTGTGTTATTTTATCACAATAATGTCATAACCATAGAAGATCTTTGTCAAGTTAGTGTCTTACATGGTAACGTACAAGACTCGCAGCCACCGCCACAGTCCAGCTCTTGGAAAGTAGATCTAAGATGTCATGGGGAGGGGGCAGACTGTTGCGGTTTGCTGCACCACATCTTCCCAAAGATCTTTGTCAACCACAAACAATCAATAACTTTAAATCTTGCTCAGAACATACCTGATGAAACTACCTTAGATGCCTGGAGTTATTAGTTTGTTGTTACTTTTTATTATAACGAATAACGATTACTACTTTATCATAATGTTTCTTGTAATATCTCACCTCATCATTATCACATGCTCACGTCATGCCATCTCAATCCCATCCCTTATTGGTTTATTTGTAGAATAAAGTTATTCCATTTTAGTTAGGTATATTTTGTAATTGCTTGTAGTAGTTTCTCCCTTAGTTCATTTGCTTAATATCTTATTGTTATGGGTTTCCTTGGTTATCCAGATTTGCTCATTACGTTCTACTATATGTTCTTGGATGTCCTTGTTGCTGTTTGTCTTAGTTATATTTAACCAGTTAATTTTCAATACTTTTAGTTTGTTCTACCCTCGCCAACTTTACTCCTTAGTTAATACTTTCTAAAGTTTTACAATAAATAATTGTAATATGACAGAGTAATGAGCAAAAATGCAAAGTAATATCTACTTATTTACTGCACTTTGTACACAGTTATATTTATTCAGTAGAAATGAACACTTCAATCATCGCTTTATAACGAAAGAGACATTTGGAGAAACAGAAACCTGCTCCATATTTCTACTAGTACTAATACAATGAGGTATGTGAGAACCACTATTTAGTTCTAGGTAAGTTTTGTTGATTTTGACAATGTGACTAGATCACTTGAAGAATTCATGAAATATGGAATTTGGATGACAGTTCAATCTATATTCAATTGTTTTGTTTTGCTACAGACTTCATGTAGAAAATTGAAGTAAATCTCTGAATAGAAAGGATATGCAATAGAGTTTTTGTCAAGTCATTTTTTAAATTTGCATTGTTATTATTTCATGCAGGTGGTGGTGGTCAAGTGGACGACCTCATCCCCCCAGTCCTCACAAGCTGTGAGCCTGCTGTTTATGCTCAGGGCACAGGCTTCACGATGGTAACGCTACCTACACCAACTGCCACTGATAATGGTGTTCCAGTGGCTGCATCTAGTGCACCAGTCTCCCAAACACGGTTCTTCTCATTTGGCCGTACTGGGCCATTTGAATGGGTCTTCAAAGACAGTGCAGACAACGAGGCTATCTGCCAAACTTATGTATTCATTTCAGGTATTAAAGTGAAACAAATGTCAGAGAAATTATTTTGTGTCCAGCCATACCTAGAGAGATAATATTTGAGTCATACTAAGACTTCAAACACTCTTCTTTCAAACTCCGTAGCAGTTATTGATATTGCTGCTGCTTTAAACTGTTAGTCAAGGAAAATTACTTTCACAAACATATCTCTTATATCATGCATTTATTGTACTGCCAAGACAGGTGAAATGTGTTAGCTCTTTCATGTAGGAGCAATATGTTTTAAATTATTTCATATTGCATGAATTCATTGTCTAAGAAGATAATCTATCACGCTATAAATATTTATGATTTTATAACAAATATATTTGCCATTTTCTTCTCAGCTCGCACTGATACCGTGGCACCAACAATAACCTCCTGCCCCTCCACCTTCAGTGTATCTGCTGTCACTGGGAGTCAAAATGCCACTGCGTCCTGGCTACAACCCACAGCATTTGATGACGTCACCTCTGCTGCTAACCTCATGGTGTTGTCCAACTATCAATCTGGTGGGGACTTTGGCATTGGTAGCACTCCTGTTCGCTACAGCTTCATCGATGAGCAAGGCAACTATGCAGACTGCACCTTCAACGTGGTCGTTACTGGCTATGGAGAAGTGGGTATGTAAATTAGCCCTAAGATGTGCACAAGCTTGTATCCTACAATGGTTAAATTTCATCTGGCTAGCAACCGTAACATAGAGCTAGGAAAAATGGAGAATGATACCGACCTACTTGTAAAATATATCTAAACGGAGGAAAGACTCACTGTGTTCTAATCGTAAATGAACCACTAGTATCATACAAATACAGCTCTAGCCTTTACCTCAAGAACTACCCCCTTTATAATAAAAAATACTATACAGGCTTGATTACTTCAACTACAGTATTTGCGAGTGTATTAACCAGCTCTTGGAAAGTAGATCTAAGATGTCATGGGGGGGGGGGGGGGGAGGGGGCAGACTGTTGCGGTTTGCTGCACCACATCTTCCCAAAGATCTTTGTCAACCACAAACAATCAATAACTTTAAATCTTGCTCAGAACATACCTGATGAAACTACCTTAGATGCCTGGAGTTATTAGTTTGTTGTTACTTTTTATTATAACGAATAACGATTACTACTTTATCATAATGTTTCTTGTAATATCTCACCTCATCATTATCACATGCTCACGTCATGCCATCTCAATCCCATCCCTTATTGGTTTATTTGTAGAATAAAGTTATTCCATTTTAGTTAGGTATATTTTGTAATTGCTTGTAGTAGTTTCTCCCTTATTTCATTTGCTTAATATCTTATTGTTATGGGTTTCCTTGGTTATCCAGATTTGCTCATTACGTTCTACTATATGTTCTTGGATGTCCTTGTTGCTGTTTGTCTTAGTTATATTTAACCAGTTAATTTTCAATACTTTTAGTTTGTTCTACCCTCGCCAACTTTACTCCTTAGTTAATACTTTCTAAAGTTTTACAATAAATAATTGTAATATGACAGAGTAATGAGCAAAAATGCAAAGTAATATCTACTTATTTACTGCACTTTGTACACAGTTATATTTATTCAGTAGAAATGAACACTTCAATCATCGCTTTATAACGAAAGAGACATTTGGAGAAACAGAAACCTGCTCCATATTTCTACTAGTACTAATACAATGAGGTATGTGAGAACCACTATTTAGTTCTAGGTAAGTTTTGTTGATTTTGACAATGTGACTAGATCACTTGAAGAATTCATGAAATATGGAATTTGGATGACAGTTCAATCTATATTCAATTTTTTTGTTTTGCTACAGACTTCATGTAGAAAATTGAAGTAAATCTCTGAATAGAAAGGATATGCAATAGAGTTTTTGTCAAGTCATTTTTTAAATTTGCATTGTTATTATTTCATGCAGGTGGTGGTGGTCAAGTGGACGACCTCATCCCCCCAGTCCTCACAAGCTGTGAGCCTGCTGTTTATGCTCAGGGCACAGGCTTCACGATGGTAACGCTACCTACACCAACTGCCACTGATAATGGTGTTCCAGTGGCTGCATCTAGTGCACCAGTCTCCCAAACACGGTTCTTCTCATTTGGCCGTACTGGGCCATTTGAATGGGTCTTCAAAGACAGTGCAGACAACGAGGCTATCTGCCAAACTTATGTATTCATTTCAGGTATTAAAGTGAAACAAATGTCAGAGAAATTATTTTGTGTCCAGCCATACCTAGAGAGATAATATTTGAGTCATACTAAGACTTCAAACACTCTTCTTTCAATCTCCGTAGCAGTTATTGATATTGCTGCTGCTTTAAACTGTTAGTCAAGGAAAATTACTTTCACAAACATATCTCTTATATCATGCATTTATTGTACTGCCAAGACAGGTGAAATGTGTTAGCTCTTTCATGTAGGAGCAATATGTTTTAAATTATTTCATATTGCATGAATTCATTGTCTAAGAAGATAATCTATCACGCTATAAATATTTATGATTTTATAACAAATATATTTGCCATTTTCTTCTCAGCTCGCACTGATACCGTGGCACTAACAATAACCTCCTGCCCCTCCACCTTCAGTGTATCTGCTGTCACTGGGAGTCAAAATGCCACTGCGTCCTGGCTACAACCCACAGCATTTGATGACGTCACCTCTGCTGCTAACCTCATGGTGTTGTCCAACTATCAATCTGGTGGGGACTTTGGCATTGGTAGCACTCCTGTTCGCTACAGCTTCATCGATGAGCAAGGCAACTATGCAGACTGCACCTTCAACGTGGTCGTTACTGGCTATGGAGAAGTGGGTATGTAAATTAGCCCTAAGATGTGCACAAGCTTGTATCCTACAATGGTTAAATTTCATCTGGCTAGCAACCGTAACATAGAGTTAGGAAAAATGGAGAATGATACCGACCTACTTGTAAAATATATCTAAACGGAGGAAAGACTCACTGTGTTCTAATCGTAAATGAACCACTAGTATCATACAAATACAGCTCTAGCCTTTACCTCAAGAACTACCCCCTTTATAATAAAAAATACTATACAGGCTTGATTACTTCAACTACAGTATTTGCGAGTGTATTAACCGCCCTTTATTCCCGACGGAAAACCCAATGAAAAGGATGCTTCTTATACATGAGAAAATTCCCCACCTGGGATAATACAGCATGGAATACTGCATTGGACTGTATCAAATGCTAGAAGACAAACATATAATTGCAAAATAATGAACCAAAACGGAGATGAAACAATTTATATGTACCTTGATATGTAAATCTTATATACAGGCTCAAGGTTTGTTGAATCTACCTTTGAAAACAGTAAATCCTAAGCTATTTGGGGGATAACAAATTGTGATAGTAACTTGCCAGTAGAGAGAAAATGTGAGCACCGGGACAGCTTGAACTTTGACTGATATTAGCGCTCATCCACTCCTATCGTGATCGCTAATTTCAGTCTAGCTATCGCTGCTCACCTTTTCTCCCCACTCGCAAGTCACAATCGCAATTTGTTATCTCCAAACATAGCTTAGAATTAAACAAAATTAGAGGTTACTTGTTGGTGTTAACTAGGAGAGGTTTTTCTGGAATGTAGTGAGCAAATCACAATAAGAATGATACAAATAACACTACCAACAAAGAGCTGTGATAGATCGATTGTTTGTTGTGAAAGAGAAGTGCTCCTAGTCACACTTTGTTCTTTGGAGATAATCATGTTTAGAGTCTGAAAGCCACGTTGAAACATAATCTAGCTCACTTTTTATTAGATGAATATTCTCAAACTTAGATGTAATTATCTGAGAATTGTGCAGGACATATAGAGGAGGCTCCAACGGTATACGTAACTCAATTAAGCAAAAGAACAAATGACATAACGCCCTTTTAATTATAAGGGGGAGTAGATATTCTTCTATTAAACCTGCTTATTTTTTAAAGATATATGTTGGTTTTGAATTATGCTTTGATTCCATTTTCGTTCAAAATGTATGACCAGCACGAGTATTTGCATATTTTTTGACTCTTATTCAATATGCAGCTGTTGATGGGAGTCCGCCCTTAATCTCTGGCTGTCCTTCTACCGTTCTTGTGCCTGTATCCTCTGGAACTACATCAGCTGTTGCCTCATGGACACCACCTACAGCATCTGACCAGCAAGGCGCTGCAACAATCACAGGCCGCCGCAACCCTGGTTCTACTTTCCCCATTGGCTCACAGTTCGTCACATACACAGCTGTCGATGAGGCTGGTCTACAGAGTCTGTGTTCCTTTAATGTCATCATCCAAGCATCATCTCCAGGTAAAATAAGGCTCTCTGCTCATTAAATGATATTGTAAGATCAATTACTACAGGTATAGATGTGTGATATACATGTAGAAATTAACACTTTTACTTTTGCCAATAAAAACAACATCACGTTCGTGGGATTTTGTAGCAAGTTTGTATTGTAGCTGCAAATATTAATAAGATATGTGTGAAAATTGAAATGTTCATACTACAGATTAACGTTGTTGGCATTTGTTCGCACTTTTGTGATATGTCCTAAGATCATTATATTTAACAATAAATGTCGCAAATGATCGGAAAGTGGAGATATTTTGCGACAAAGAATGATATAAATTCAGGAAATAATCATATTTGTATATGGTATCCATTGATAATGTGTCTATCAAGGTACCCATTAACGATACAATATTCTTCAATTATTTCATTCAGTGTTTTGGGGGCCATTCATATGTTCATGAATAAATCAATTTCAAAGCATAAATTAATAGAGTTAAACCTGATCCATGCATATATTTACTTTAGAGGAAAACTACAAAGTAAGAGAGTATGACTCAAGTTTCATTTGATTAATTAAGTTATTTAAAGTTATTCTTTAATATTATGTTAAAGAGAAAATGTATTTTATTTTTGCAAATTACATTTAACAGGTGACACTACACGACCAGTGATCTCAGGCTGCCCATCCACTCAGACTGCAACTCTTCCAACGGGTTCTTCACAAGTCTCTGTATTCTGGACAGCACCAACCGCTACAGACAACTCGGGACAGGTCACTCTAAATTCTAACCGCAACCCTGGGTCATTCTTCACTCAAGGAACCACAACTGTGATATACACTACTACGGATCCATCTGGCAACCAGCAAACATGCTCCTTTGTGGTCCTGGTCTCACCTGGAACAGGTTAACATTTCTCTCAATGAAGGAACAAATTTCCTTCTTGAAGTGTATCATTCAGTCCTTTTTGACATTCATATAAATGTCCAATTACGCGTATCACGGTCTTGAGCTGTTGTTTTTATGTAAACCAGAGTGGGAGGGACGTTTTGTGATATAACAAAGTTCAAGTTCAAGTTTAGTTCATTTTCTCAATGTAAAAGAAACAACATAAAATACATACACATTAATAACAATATACAAGTATATTTCATTTAAAATTTAAAAATGCAGATTGCATGTGCAAATTAAAAGTCATTATTTTGAGAGGGGAAACAAACCAAAAAGGTATCGAGACCTTATCGTGTGGTAGACCCATAGATTTAAATCAAAACATGGTACATACAATTAGAACTGATATGAATAAATACACACGTATAAAGCACACGTCCTGCCTTATACGTTCTGTGTGATACTCAAGTTGTGAAACTTGTATTGTTAATCATTGTTTTTTGTTGAATGCCGCAAGTTTATGACGACTAGCATGTACCAAACGCGTGAGTTAAAGAAGCTGAATGTACACATTCAGCATCATATCAATCACCGGCGGTTTTCGCTCGCTAACCGATGCCCAGGGCCCGAAAGAGACTGGCATGGCTGGTAATGAAGCTGGTGTTAACATTTTTAATTTAATCTTATTTCATAATCGTCATGAAACTCACAGTCCTTTTTAGGACTATCCTAGAAATAATACCAACAGTCCTTCTGAGGACTCACCAATCCTCTCCTTATACATGGTGCAACCGCAAACCACACGTATTAACACCCTTTATCATGCAATTCTGCACCCTATGGGTGCACACACAGACCCTTAGGGTGCCCCTATTTGGGGTGCACCTGCTTTTGTTACAACGGTCTTCTACATTAAGGATGCATATTTGAACCTTTATTTTTTAGTTTGAAAATCACATTTCTTGATGTTAAATTGATCATTGCTTTTTGCATACAAATTTGAGTCTCAGATGTCTCAGAAACCTAACCAGCTTCTCATTCCACAGTCAAACTCACAACCTCATCTCAATTCCTTCTTCCCGAAAGTAGCAAGAGAATGGAACTCATTATACCCGTACGGATAACTTATATAAATGAAACAGAAGCGTTCAAACGCGTACTGCAGAATCACCCGCAGCTGGTATAAGCACACGTCCTGCCTTATACGTTCTGTGTGATACTCAAGTTGTGAAACTTGTATTGTTTTCATTGTTTTTTGTTGAATGCCGCAAGTTTATGACGACTAGCATGTACCAAACGCGTGAGTTAAAGAAGCTAGACGTTATTTTATCCAAACGTTACAGTCATGTATTTCAATTTGAATCTAAAGTTTAGTTTTATTTTCAATAAAGTATACATATTAATTACATTCATAAGGGAATGCATATTGGAACAGGGGGATCCATACAAAAAAAGCAACACTTATTAGAGTATTATGTCCAGATCCAGATCCAGAGGCTGTGTTTGAAACTGATACTTATATTAATGATTCAATTTGTTATATTTCTGATTATACAGTAATACAGCAACTTATATTCCGACTGGACACATCTATTGGTATAGAATGGGGCCCACCCGATGGAACATACGACAGTCTGGAGCTAGTGGTAGTATCTGGCGTGACGCCATTCAGCATTGTTCTTCTTTCTGCATCAGCCCGTTCTGCGAATATCACAGGTCTTACTCCTGGAACTGTCTACACCTTGACTCTTTACCCAATAGTGTCCGGAGCACGTGGTGATATTTTGACGACTAACATGTACCAAACGCGTGAGTTGTAGAAGCTAGAACTTATTTTATCCAAACTATGCAGTCATGTATTCCAATTTCAAGTTCAACTTTATTTTGTTTCCAACAAAATATACGTATCAATTATATTCATATACACACGGGCGTAGCGACTTACGTAATACATATTCAACTGGGGGGATGAATGAATAGATCATCCCCCCCAGTTGAATGGGTATCAATGACATGTCTACGCCCGTGCATATACAGAATAAGAGATTACATATTGGAACAGTGGGATCCACTAAGAATCAATGTTTATAAAATGGTGGAACCCTCAAATAATTTGATTATCAAAATAAACAAGTTCGGAACTGCAAAACAAACTACAAAAATGAAAAAGAAAATATATCAAACCTGACGAGGATTGAGTGTGATGTGCCATTTTATACCCAAATTAAATTGAGTCAGAATTAAATCGCGGTCAGAAACTGGCTCACACTGTTGACGATTTCATGATGTTATTTTGTGCCTAGCAATTTAATTCACCTTACCCGTCGTGTGTACATGTGTGTGACTGGCATCATGTGTTTGATGTAAAGCCGTTCAATACCCATTGAGACGATATCATTCCCATAGAGTTTAATATACTAATCCACTGAATTAATCCAGCATACAGTGTGCTAATATTTTGTCTCTTCTGCAGTGCCAGCCGGTGTCGATCCATCCTCTATCATTTTCTCGCAAGATTCCAGCAGGGCTGTGGTCCTAACGTGGGGTGTACCAGCAGGTGTTGTCGATACCTATGAGGTCACCGCGTCCCCTGGTAATCTGGTACAGACTCCAAGCGGTACATCGGCCGTTTTCAGCAACCTGGAACCTTCAATGGTGTACACGTTCAGCATCACTTCAATCACCGGCGGTTTCCGCTCGCTAGACGATGCCCAGGCCTCGATAAAGACTGGTATGGATGGTGATGAATCTGGCGTTAACATTTTTAATTTAATCTTATTTCATTATCGTCATAAAACTCATGATGGTCTGGATGAAACGTCTATTTCAGAGAATTAACAAAAAATGGAATTGATCTGAAATGTTATCACAAAACTGTTTCATGGAATCAGTTAATCTCGTATAAATATGCCATGGGCTTGAGGGATGCTCCAATAACTGTGCGGCACATTTTACATCTATACACATTTTTTGTTATACTGGCATGTATTGGTGTTATTCCATGATCGCTTGAAAAGCACCTTCTAACTGGAAGACGAAGTCACTTTTCAGTACGTGCGTTCTGGTTGCATGATAACAGAGACGAAAAGGAACACAACTTTAGAGCTTGTCCGGGAAAATCACAACTAGAACACACTAACAAAATAATACAACATAATTTTAATTTGCATCCTCAATATAGGTTGCAGACCGTTGTCACAATCGCAACTCCCTTTAGGGTGCTATTCTCCACCCAATGGGGTGCACTCACGCATCCCTAGGGAATACCCTACATGCCCTATTTGGGGTGCAGAATTGCATAAGCATGGGTGCTGCTTTTGTTACAACGGTCTGCTACATTAAAGGACAATACAAATATGGCTTTCGGCTTCTATTATCATTTAAAGGGTGAACAGACATTTAATTTGATACATGACTTGGCAATTTTGGCCTACTGGATCCCATGAAATTCTTCTGTGAACATATCCAAATTGTATTAATTGTTACGGCGGCAAAAGATTATGGGAGCGGCTATGTTCGTGTAACTACCCGACATGCTTTGCAAATTCTGACGTATGTGCAGATGGCCGAACAAAAAGATAGAAAAGCTTTTCACTGATTTGCAGACTGATCAAAGCGTCTACAAGTATACAAACAATGGTTTGAATTGGTGTTGTTGAAATGAGTTAAGTGCAGGAATGCATCATTGTCCGATCACAGTGATGTACGTCCGCACAGACCTATGGCGACCTCCAGCGTTCGCGTGAATAGTGGTGTACTCTATAGTGTTTTCACATATTTCTTCCAAAGCAGAAATCTGAGTCGGGTTAATGTTATGCGAAATAAACAAGCATATTACGATGTATACAGTAGGATAAACTCTATTCCAGAGTTCCACTGGCCTTTAAGGGTGCACATTTTTATAATTATTATTATTTATTTATTTATTTTCCGAAACACAAGTAAAAACAGCAAATGCAAAAGATTCAGAGGGATGGCCCATTCAGCGCCGTCTCTGCAGACATTGCTGTTCTACCATGGGGTCCCTTAACAACAATATACTAACAATAATTAACAACAATTTACAATAATTAACAGTAATTAACAACCTTTGTTTTTCAGTGCGAAGATCACATTTCTTGATGTTAAATTGATCATTGGTTTTTATATACAAATTTGAGTTTCAGAAATGCTTAAATTAGTGTACCAGTCACAGATCTATATATATATATATATATATATACGGCGTCGTTTATTATTGTTAATGCATAAAAACAGTTTTACAATGAGGTTTATTCTGTAACAGGGTGATTTTCTTTCAACTTTAATCCTTAATCACTATGAACTGTCATGGAATGTTTTACTGAACTTGACCATGCCTGCAAATGTATAAATGTATACATTTGAATAGAAAAATATAATTAGATTGCGGGGAACAAAAAGTATATCTTTATATGTAAGTGTTGTATCTGTTTGAACAGCTGTACAGAAACCACATGCTTCTCTTAAATAGAATTTGAGATTCCGATTAGAATTTAACATATTTATGACAATGTTCATATTAGTGTTCTAATGGTTTTTATGTTCGATATGAAAGTTCATCTGCATTGGTATTTATATTGTGATCAAACGTATAGAACGGTAATTCTTATGTTTATGTTCACTTAATGGTAACAAATTACTTTCTTTAACTTTGTTTATTTGGTATAGAAATGAAGTCAAATGCAACTGCGCCTCCACCAAGCGATAACCCAGCAGTATCACCCGGAACCACCACCATCATTGTCGTGGTCATTGTCGTCATGGCCGTCGTTATATTCCTTTTAGCTTCTTTGCTGCTATACAAGCATTATAGGTTCGTTCTTATTGTTTTTTTTAAAAACATTATAGAGAGCGTAATTATTCAAAATGGTGTTTTCCGTAATATCTAAGTGTGGTTTAGGGTCAGGTAATAAACTTCAAATTGATTTTAATGTCGTTCTAAATTGTAATACAAATATTGTTGTATCAAGATATATCGAAAAAACAAAACATAAATTAAAGGCAATTAAGTAATCAGCCTGTATTCTGCCCAAATTCCATTATGTTCATGCAAGCATCATCAAACTCAAGCTATAAAGCATTGTTAGACAATAATTAAAGAACGGCCACACACCAGAGAATATGTTTACATCATTCTGAAAGAGAAAGACAGATGATGGATGTAATTTTGCTTGTTAGTCTACTTCTGTTTATAATTAATTTCTTAGTAGAGCAATCGTTATTGATTTGGGCCAAATTTTGATATTGTTTTTGTAACTGCTTATGTACTATTACCAGATTACTAAGTTTAGATTGCAAATTATGTTTTGTCTTTTATTCAAATTTCCAGGTCCAAAACTGCAACGCCCATGGAACCACCTCATCCAACGCAGACCGATCAGGAACATGGCTATGAAACACCCACTGAAGTCCACGGAAATAAAAGTTACCAAGAACTGAACGCGGTGCCCAATAACCATGGCAACCAACAGGAAGAAGGAAGCCAGTCGCGCCCTCCTCAGAAGGAGGCAGTAACGGAAAACAGCATTCGATTACAAGCATTGCCTCACACTCCAATCGATGACCCGCTGTACGAAAGCATTGTCGGCGACAAAGGTGATGTTGAGTATGATGTCAGTCTGCAGCAGTTGGGAAATGCCAGACTCACTAGCTTTGACAAAGATGATGATCTACACGAGTATACGACTCTACCAGACCACGTGACCAAAGGTAACTATTACTTCATTCCAACGAACGGCGAGACGAATGGTGATGACTACTTGACTCCAACAAACCGCAAGTCCAATGATGACGATTACTTGACTCCAATGTAACATCGTGATCAATGACGAGTATAACTTGACTCCAGCGATCACGTGACCAATGATGACTATTACTTGACTCCAATCGAACCACCTGACCAATGACCAGTAATACTCGATTCCAACGAACCACGTGACCAATATATCATTGTTACTTGACTCCAATCGAGCCACGTGACCAATATATCATTGTTACTTGACTCCAATCGAGCCACGTGACCAATTAGTACTACCATGACTACGAAACTCCATCAAACCGCGAGACCAATGATGACTATACGTCAATACTCTACCCAGAGGACTGAAATTGGAAGAATAAGAAGACTGTTACTTGACTCCAATGTAACATCATGACCAATGACGAGTATTACGCGACTCCAACGAACAACTTGAACAATAATGAGTATCGTATATAACTTGACTCCAGCGAACCGCGTGACCAATTGTGACTATTACGTGACTCCAATTGAACCACGGGACCGACGGATAGTATTACTGACTCCAATCGAGCCACGTGACCATGCAATATCCGGATGTGGCTATGTTATGAGCAAATGCTCTTGAAAATGAAATAGATTTGCCCGTACTTGAGGTGCATTTGTGCCGAATATCGCATTTTCAAAACTCTTTGGGATGCACTTCCTAGCCCCCGCCGCCGCCTTTTACATCCATGGTGGCAATCAAGCAAGATTCCGCCTATAGATACAGTACATAGAATGTAATAAATTGCTTTCAATTTCTCTTTGATCAGGTTTTGTACCCAATCTGTTTCCATGTCGCTGTTGCTTTACCTTAGTTAAAGGGATCTAGTAACTTTGTTGCTATGTGTAAAAAGTGGCGAATGGTAGATGAAATGTGTATCGTGTTCTGATGTGTCCACTAAGTGATGCGTGAAAATTGTAATATATGGTAGATGAATGTTATATGACATAATGAGTGAAAATGCAAAGTGATCTTTGCTATCTTATTACACTGACTTCGTACACAGTTATAACTTTCCATAGCAATGAATAATTAAAAATCCGAATACTTCAATCAGTCGATCGTAAACTATCTTTCTAACGAAAGGGAAATTCGGAAAACCAAAACCTGTTCCATGCTTCTATTGATAATACGAATGCAACAAGGTATGAGAGAACCACTGGAGCTCTCAGTTAGTGATGTGGATGTTGACAATGTTAATAGATCCCTTTAAATGTATTTTGAAACATTACACACATTACTTAATATTGATACACAAAGAATGTGATATCAATTCATATTGGTTATGTGGTTAAAATGTAATAGCTGGTTAATGAGTGGTCATTATGTAAATGTTTGATTTATTCATGATTATTTTGCCATATGTTACGCAGTAAGGTTATTAATATTATTGTGTTTGATAATGTAATATTTCAATAATTATATAGTAAATAATGATTGTATACTCGAGAAGTATTGTATATAAAGCTACACATGTACTTAGTTAATCAATATTTTGTTATTTTTATGATGTGATTTGAATATGTGACAAGTAACGCATATCATATAAGCACTGCTTTTTGATACACCATTTTAAAATTATGATGTTGGTATATCCAGGGAGCGGGTTTATCGTACCGGTATATAATACTGTATAGATGAATATAAGAATTAACACCAGCTTATTGCGTTAAATAGTTGAAGTCTGTGTTGCATGTGTATTTTAGAATGAAAAGTAAAAGATCATTATAAATTAGGAAAATAGTGTAAATAAGTTTATATAAACATGCATGTTATTTTTTGTTTTTATTAAAGTGAACCATTAACTTTATATTATTCCCCAAAAGTAATGCTTAACACTTCAATCATATAACAATTTCATTGCTTGATTCTTGAGAATGATATATGAGAATTTCATAGAAAAGGAATAAAGTTTACCGAGTAAAAACAGAGAAAATCAATGTCTGATGCAGTGATCCCAATCGTTCGCGTGAAGTATCCGAATTCCGATACTATGGACGATTGAGTATCCAATTTTAGATACTCTTGACTACGGTCGGAAACCGTCTATAGACGCTCTCAAATTAAATCTTAAACATATCCATGATTATGGAGACATGTTAAAAATCAAAACCCATTTCATTCTTCTGTTACCATAAGCCAAACAACAAGGTACAAGAGAAATTGGAAGCTCCTAGTGATTTCGGATTAAATTGTACAAGGTTGATGGATTACTTTAATTTAATAGTACAACTTATATAACCTTTCAGTGGGGCTAACCCCGATTGACATATTTGCTATATGTTGGCTCCTGTCATCGGTTGATGTTATCAATACTTTAATGTATTTTTACGTTGTATATTAACAATAATGCAGATCGGTTTTTTATTCATATGATTGTAAATATTGAATTAATATTTGAAAATGAAAATAAATGCATTTCCGAGTGTTACTCTAATATCCACAGCGTGTATATGGTGAGCAACATAATTACCGATCCGCAATACCTATTTCCCACAATAAACTAATAATTTTTCAAAATCATGACACAATTTTATTCCTTTCTTGTCATGTTTTGTTTTGTTTTTTGTTTTAGGCCTCGCAGCTAAAAGTCGGTCCTGGGAACACGCACAATCAAGTATAAATGACAGTATTATACAAAGTACAGAAGGGAAAATACATTTGCTGAAGAAAAAAAAATGCAATCACAATAATGGCTCGGGAATATGTATACGGAATGTACACTAAATGAAATTCGAGAAATTACAATTTGCAATGGACTACTATCAATCAAGACTCTTCAAGAATTCCATGGGCGTTTACGAAAGGGCACATTTGTCAGGGGACTGAGATTTGAACACGAATACCATAATTTTCCCCTTTTTGACCTGACAATCAAGAAAAATGAAATAAAAACAATGATCATGCACATAGCCTGCCTTAAAATGATATAATTTCCAATAGTGTGCCCGAATTTTCCCGACTATGATAATATTTTTAATATTTCAAAACTCTCGGATGGGGGGGGGGGCAGAACCCCCCCCCCCCCTCCCGCCTCGTACCCCTATGTACAATTTACATTGCGTTATTCAAATGTAATCATGTTGTATTGAGACTATAGTAGCAAATCATTCAAAACAGAATATAAAGTTTATTTATGGTAATCACGGTGTGATAAATAGTACCATGAAAGTGTAATTGTTACCCATAAATGGATTAGCACTATAAGAACACTATAGTAATCTATATGAACACAATATCAATATTAAAGATAAAAAACACACGTATGAAATTTTGAGATTTAAATTTGATTACGCGTAAAGTCAAATATCCAAGAGGGTAGGCAGAGTATTCACGCAGACTCAGTACCTATAGGTATCACCCTCAGAAGGTAAACGATTAGGTACATGTACCTTCACAATTCATGTGCGCGCCCAATGTGCCTCTTAATCTTGCTGGAACGCTCAATGGTATGGAAAGTGGTACTTTGCATGATGGATTTATTTGTACATGCAGTGAAATAACCGATACAAGATACACTATTTGCTTGCATTGCAAACCGATGGCGGCATGTTCATGATATAAATCAAGAAATCGAACAGTTGTTTAATAACGGGAAAGAGCAATGTTAATGATTTCTGATAATTTCTTGAACAAAGCCCTACAAATATAATGTACATCTTTGGGGGACCCTGTATGGTGTTCGACATCGTACAAAATTGCTGTATTTGTCGATATCAAATGCTGACTTCCAGTATTATAACTTTTTGTCCAGATACGGTACACACTTGAAAGTTTTACACAGTAATCTGATAATGCTGATATAACTAGGCGGTTTTCAAGAAAGTATTAATTTGATTCACTTACAAGTATTCATTTATGTCAAATTATGTAAAGCAATAATTGCCTATTATTGATTTTAAAAATGCCTAAAATGTTAGTTAGGGCCTAAAAATTACCGTGTTACATGTAATAATACCCATCGTGTTTGGTACAAAAAATAGGAAATTTTCTTTAAAAGTGTAAAGACAATCGCGTTGATTTAGAGTGTCGCTTGTTAAATTATGCCAATTATCTACAGCAAGTCAAAACGTCTGCTTTTTTGGGGGACGCCATCTTGGATTTGGAGGTGTTCGGAATTAATTGCTTGAGGTAGACCTTTATATTTTCTCATTGAAAATACTTGCAAATAAAATTGGTTTTAACTTGTAGTGGAGATCTGGTAACCTAACTCCTTAACTAAGGAAGCCACTTTTTCGACTTTGGCCCTTTGCCTATTTAATACTCAGTAGAGAACACCTTTTTATTTAATTCGCGTTCAATCATGTTCACATTGGTTAAACATTCAGCGGAAGTGAAGCGTGGCGTATTGAGGTACCGTAAAGCAAAAGTCGTTAAAAGGCTACGGTACGGTATTGGTGGACGACTGGATGTCATGTCTGAAAGCTAAAAAGAGCCTAGGTGGACAACAACGAGTCATCAAAATGGAGTCGGGAAAATCTTTGTGCACCCATTTTCGTCCTTGTTTGGTCATAGGCCTGCTGCTTAGCGCCAAACTCTTTGGGGAAGCTGTAAGTATATAGGCTCATTAATTGCCAATGATATAGTATATCATAAGCCTCATAAGCCTATTCAACTCATAATTGATAACATATTGATTTATTGGTATGTTTTATATGATTCATTAGTTTTGTTGAAGTTACTAGTAATATTCGTAGTAGTATAAGTACTAATATTAGTAATTGAAATAGTATAGTAACCGTCATATTAGTAGTAGTAGTAGTAGTAGTAGTAGTAGTAGTAGTAGTAGTAGTAGTAGCAGTAGTAGTAGTAGTAGTAGTAGTAGTAGTAGTAGTAGTATTACTACTACTACTACTACTACTACTACTACTACTAGTAGTAGTAGTAGTAGTAGTACTACTACTACTACTACTACTACTACTACTACTACTACTACTACTACTACTACTACTACTACTACTACTACTACTACTACTACTGCTGCTGCTGCTGTCAGGGGCGTCGATCCGTTTTTGCGATTGGGGGCGAAATTTAAAAAAAATTCCAGAGTGACCACTGAGAGAGCTAAAAGCCCCACATTGGCATGCCTGAAAGTTTTATTATGCGCTCATTGAAAGTGTCTTGATGGCTCGAAGAGCTGACTTTGGGGGGGGGGGCACCCACATTTGGCGACAATAATGGGGGTCCAGGGGGCGGAGCCCCCGGAAGCTTTTAGATTTCAGACATTTGCAACTCATATCATGTGTGTTAAAATTGTATAAAATAGTGAACGTACTCGTAACGTATTTTTAAAGGGCATAGCAAGGAAAAAAATTGAGTCTTGCATGAGATGGATCCACGTGATCCTGTATACTATAGAGCCATCGATTGAGCTCCCATGAAACTAAGCAAGGGCGTCAACAACTTCTCAAAAGTGAATGGGAGACATTGCGAGGAAGCGAGTGGGGGAGGGTGTTGGAGGGGGTGTCCCCCTCCCAGTAGTAGAAGTAGTAGTAGAAGTAGTAGTACTGTAGTAGTAGTACTACTACTACTACTACTACTACTACTACTACTACTACTACTACTACTACTACTATATCAGTAATAGACTCTAGTAGTAGTTGTAGTAGTAGTAGTAGTAGTAGTAGTAGTAGTAGTAGTAGTAGTAGTAGTAGTAGTAGTAGTAGTAGTCTTCTTCTTCTACTTGGGTACTCGACAGGGTCCATCAGTCAGGACGTAGAGTCGAGGGGAACCGGTGAGGTGTCCCATTAATTGCCGATTGAGGCAACTGCTCCCGCAAAGGCTCCTAGTGATGTAGAAGCCAATATATTATTGGGGAGCGCATTCCATGCTGTTACAGTTTGTGGGAAGTAGGAGTTCTGGTAAAGCTGAGTTCGAGTATGTATATGCTTGAGCTTATTTGGGTGGTATTGTCTGGTGATGCTTGGGGCCATTGGTGTGAGGAGTTGGTCAGGTGTAATTGCTACCATGCCATTCTGAATTTTGTAGAGGAGGCTAAGGCAGGAGATGTGTCTGCGTCTGTGTCTGCGTAGTAGTAGTATACAGGGTGTCCCAGAAAGAATGCAACACCTACGATCGTTACTTTCTTCAACATCATCGACCAAATGTCATTGTTTTTTGTTTGATCGGGTAGAACATTCTTTTTCCAACAAAATGATACCATAAGCATTGATTTTGGGTAATTTTTGGTTTGGATCCTAGGGCCATTCTTCTGAGGCAATGTCGTTTCCTAAATGTGCTACTTTTTCGTCTCCAGCGATCCTCGGAACACTGAGGCATTCTCGCCCCACGGCCTCCCATAGAATTGGCTGTAGACGAACCGCATGACTGCTCTCCCTTTGATAAGGAAGACAATGTTAGCCATACCGTACGGGTTACTCGATTACGCAACATTGTCTTCTTTATCAAAGGGAGAGCAGTCATGCGGTTCTTCTGTCTATGGGAGGCCGTGGGGCGAGAATGTCTCAGTGTTCAGAGGATCGCTGGAGACGAAAAAGTAGCAAATTTAGGAAACGACATTGCCTCAGAAAAATGGCCCTAGGATCCAAACGCCTTACCCAAAATCAATGCTTATGGTATTGGAAAAAAGAATGTTCTACCCAATCAAACAAAAAACAATAACATTTGGTCGATGATGTTGATGAAATTAACGATCGTAGGTGTTGCATTCTTTCTGGGACACCCTTTATAGGGACTTAGAAGTAGTAGTAACCATCGTCCTTAGATCCGTTCTAATGATTTAATTAGCGGTTTTCTTGTATAAGCGGCTCCTTTTCTGTACGAAACTTTACAGCAACCACCATCCATTTATCCGGATGTCTCCAATATCCGATCGTATGCGGTCTCTTTATCTTGGACCGTCCATGGAACGTGGGAATACTTCAACATTACGGTCGTCTCACAGTCAACCTATGAAAATGCTGCAGGATTTCCGACCATCGTGCCATCGAGTGGTGTCTCGTCGTACGAGTACAGCGTTGATCACCTGGAACCCGGCACGGGGTATCACGTTACCGTCACGCCCT
>JBAMJV010006847.1:0-35052 GCA_037951105.1 Echinarachnius parma | reverse complement strand
GATATTCTTCTATGAATTCGTGAAAACAAGCAGAGAAAATTTAATTTTTAGCAACGAAAATGAGAAATAAGTGTATTTTCATGTACTAAAGCCATGGCGAGTTGCTCGTCAATGATGTTGCATATGGCGGCAATTTTGAAACGATCGCTCATTACTACATGATGTTCAAATAGGTATAACTCCCGTGTTACTTGTCTGATTTTGATCAAACTTTCACCAATTATGCCTCTTATTCTGCTTATTCAAATAACGAATGGTTTTATCAGGCCCGGAATACCCCTTTAATACTCTAACGCGACGAGGGGGGTCGCCCGTGCTTTACCAATGGGCAATTTCTAAAAATGCATCTCCTCTTTTCCGGCGCTCCTCGATCGCCGCGACGCGGACCCGTCGACGGGCCCGGTATCGGAGATCGGTACTGTCGCATTCCCGACTCCCGGCGAGATCGGGATCGACGTCCAGATGGCCCCGAAGTTCGTCTAATTTATTCATTATTCATGACGCGCGAGTCCCCATCGATTTGATAGAGTCGCGTGGATAAGTACTAGCCATCATTTCCGCGCGACCGAGCTTCTCTTTTCGTTGAGCGCCACCCTTTCGCCGGATTTGTAGATATCAGGCTGATGAATAATCATGAGGTAGGGTCTCGGACGCTCTCGCCAAGGCTGTATTGACACAGCTAATTGGTCTTGTGGTCAGTTTATACACTGAATCGCGCTCATAAAATTGCATGGATATGGGCTACCTATGCCGTGGCGTGCAAGGGAGCAACATTAACACCGAGCGCATTCCAGTCGACTGATTAGAACATCTGTGGCCTTCAGGGCCGGGGTCCTCGGTAGAGAGAGATTATTTACTTAGCGATTAGTCTCTGGGTTTCGACACTGGTTTGTGGTGAGTTTCCACACTGAATCGCGCTCATAAATTGCATGGATATAGGCTACCTATGCCGTGGCGTGCAAGAGAGCTACATTAACACCGAGCGCATTCCAGTCGACTGATTGGAACGTATGTGGCCTTCAGGGCCGGGGTCCTTGGTAGAGAGAGATTATTTACATAGCGATTAGTCCTGGCGGGTTTCGACACTGAATTGATAACATGTGGATAGTGAGTACCGATTTACCACGGAGCAGCTCGCTACACTATTTACTTGATAAATGAGATAGCATGGCAAATCCGAGGATATTTGTTTGGTAGATGGTGAAGAGAGTTTTTGCAAATGGTAGGGGAAAATAAAAAAAATTAGTTTTTCCAAATGGTAGATAGGGGAAAAGACATTTTGTACACGAAGCTGTGTCTATTAATTTTAGTAGCTTTCGTGGATTGTCATACGAATTCGGTATATTGGTAAGACCCGTATATGAACAGCAAACTCAAGCATATCTTGCAAGAGTAGTCAATAATAATCAATGCATTTAGATACTCTCGGCTTAAATGGGGACGGGTTTCATTAGCACTGTGTGAGCCTAATAGTACAGGCGACTTGCTGGAATACTCCCTTAGAAGGTGGAAAATGTGCATTCCTTTTGATTTATAAACAAAACAAAATAAGGCTGACAGGATAAAGAAATGTTTAGAGTTTTCTCCGGGAGCCGGTGTTACTCAAGAAATGACGCAATTGATAATATCTTTACAATATTCACTAACTTAAAAAAGAGAAAAAATGGGGTTTTGTGTATCAAATTATTCATGTTTCATATTTAATTGAATTCAAACAAATCTGTTCTGATAACCGTCATTCGGCGATAAGATTTTCGGGGCCTAGACCAAGACAATTGGTTAAGTTATGTACAACGGGGATGTTGGTGATAAGCAGGGGCGCCGGGGGATGTGGGGGAGTGGGGGTGGTGGGGGGGGGGGGGGGGGGGGGCGGGGGATGTTACTGTTTCCACCGTGGGCGGGGGGGGGGGCATCGCCCAAAATAGGGAAGGGGTATTCTTGCCCAAAATACGGGTGTGTGTGTGCGGGGGGGGGGGGGGGGGGGGGGGGAGATAACTTTTGAAAGCAAGGAGTCATGAGGGGAGGGCTACTTTACAAAATGCATCGTTGACCAGGAACACTTGATGTGGGGGGGGGGGGAGGGGGGGGAGGGGGGGGGGGGGCGGGAAGCAAGGAGGCGGGGGGGGGGGGGGGGTAACTGTTTTCCGAGGCTTTCTATTAGGCGGGAAATGGGGGTATCCATCACCTGTGACTATTAATGTTTAGTAGGGTTTTGAGGATTATTCATGCGAATTCGGTTTACTGGTATCACCCGTTTATGAACAGCAAACTCAATTATATCTTGCAAGAGTAGTCAATAATAATTGAGGTAATTAGATACTCCTTGCTTTCAAAGAAATGGGAACAGGCGGCTGGCTGAAATACTCCCTTCGGAGTGGAAATGAGCACATTATGTGCAGAAACGATGTCAATCCATTAACCGAGGTAATAATAATCGTGTATGAGCTATGAGCCTTGCTATGAGCTACGGGAATAGCGCTATATAAATCACAGTTATTATTATTATTATCATTATAATTTGGTTATATAACTGATTATACTATGTTTGGTATTATTTTGTTGTAGAGAACGGGTGAGATGATTCAACGCATGGTTTTGATTATTCTTATTTTGATTTATTAAGCAGCAAAAAACTAAACAAAACAGGTTCAGAGGATAAAGAAATGATACAAATTTTCCCGGGAGCTTGCTCCTCAGGAAATTACGCAATTTACATCTGTATGTAAATTGTCAAATTATACAAGTATCCAAACGGATATGTGTTATGATAAAAATGTTTTGCGATACGATTTTCGGGGGCAGAGACCAATACAATTGGTCAATTTGTGTACATCGGGAGGTGGTAATGATGGACGGGGTGGGAGGGGGTGGGGATGTAGCCGTTTTCCACAGGTGTGTGTGGGGGGAGGGGGTCCATCGCCCAAAATAGGGGAGAGGTTTAATTCCCCCTCCCCCTCCCCCTCCCCCCCCCCCCCCCCCAACAAAATTAATAAATAAAAAATAGGGGGAGATAACGTTCGCCGGTTTTTATTATGTAACAGCTCAAAATATACCAGTTTAAAAAAATACACAATGATCCCTTCATTGTACCAATACTTCATTTGGAGATCGTCGTGCAGTTTGCGATACAAGCTCAATATTTGACGCAGAGACCAATAATGCGTCACGATCCGTTCATTTTGCGATACAAGCGACGAAATAACCATAAATATAGCTTTAAAGGACAAGTAACACCTCGAAAAAGCAAAATGGCTGCCGCAGCAAAGAGCGCCCGTTTAACGGCGCCAACAGCTAGTCTATTATATTAATACGGTAAGCTTCAACCCCCCAAATGTCTCCCACTCGAGATATCCTCACCCCGAAGAATTCGGCGACTCCCCGACCGTCGGGATCGAAGGATATACGTTTTGCGGAGGACAATAAGGTATTCCCGAGTCGCCCCCGCCCCGTGGTCGTCCTCCAGATCGAAGAAAAGGGAAAGTCAGCAATGCGGTTGCTAAAGTTAAGGCGCTGAGCATCGACTAACGATTTACCACCAAGACTTTGTTTAATGAATATAAAACGGAGTTGATAAAGCAAGATATATATTACGAAACAATTCAAAGTTTACGAGTTGCAAAAACTGTCCAGTTTTGGATAAATATAAATTATTATTTTCACGCAAATGGTCCATATGATCCGTAAGTTTGAAATTGACAACGCACTGTAACGACAACGAGTGTAATAGTAGCTTAGTTCAATAGTTTCGTCATCGTTGTTTTGCGTGTGTTATTCGCGAGCCACATGCTTTGTACACAGCTGAGCGAGCGAGCTAATCCTTTTGTACACGGTGCAATTGTGCATTGAAGTGAATATAGAACGGGGGGGAACAATGGTTGAGGGGAGTTTCTTTCGTATTTATACATTGACCAGGGCATCGGCTAATCTTGCTAAAATCGCTCCATGATATAATGTGCAATATCGCCACCCCGTGGCAAGATGTGTTACAACACGCACAAGGAAAGAAGGATATACCATCTCGCATACCATCTCGCAATCCGCTCAGGATTGATAATACAACATGATTATAAAGAGTGTCATTTTATTAAATGCATGAAGAGACAGCTGTAAGCGTTCCCTCCATCGCAATATATCCCCGGGTTACACATTTTGATAAACGTATAACAAGGGATGATACTGAAATTGGAATCAAACTTTTAGGACAAAATTCTGCAGATTTGGAAAGGGGAAAAGGCGATCACCCCCCCCCCCCCCCCCGCCCCTCCCCCCCCCCCCTACCTGCCTACTAACTTCGCAACAAAGATAAAACAACGAAAACGCATCAAGCGCATGTGTTTGTATTTGATAAGTTTGTCATGCATACAATTTCATCGTATTTTCAATATTATAATTATTTGTAACATTAAACAGAGTGTACCGGGGATATCCGATGGGTCGGGTTTATCATGTTCACTGAAAGGATGTATCGCAATGACATGTGCAAAAGAGCGGGGTGGGGGAGGGGTAGCACGCCTGTGTCTCTTTCGTTTTAAACCATGTGGATAGGGACGTTTTAAATTAGTTTCAGAGGTCGTTGTGTTCTTAAAATCGTGATGGCTTTTCACTGGAAAAAAAACCCCGCGGATTAGAAGACACGAGGTTATGTGCCATGCAGGCAATTAGAGTCGCGGGGAGGGGGGGGGGGGGGGCAGCGGCGAAGCTACTATATTATCAAGAACACGAATAAAAATGTAGTGGACCATAATTATGAAATATGGGGGATAACTTTGCATGGGTACTGAAACCATCATGATTTTGTTATACATTGGCCGGATGTATATTGTTGACCAGGGCCCCGACGGGTTGTGGGGCGGGATTTAGTTGCCCGTGTCTATTTTGTCTCACTATTTAAAATTATGGCTATGGGAATAGTATAGTTTTAAAGTGTCGTTATGTCGTTATCGCCTTTCTCTCACACAAACCCGCGGATTTCCGCGGGTACAGCTAGTCTATTATATTAATACGGTAAGCTTCAACCCCCCAAATGCCTCCCACTCGAGATATCCTCACCCCGAGAATTCGGCGACTCCCCGACCGTCGGGATCGAAGGATATACGTTTTGCGGAGGACAATAAGGTATTCCCGAGTCGCTCCCGCCCCGTGGTCGTCCTCCAGATCGAAGAAAGGGGAAAGTCAGCAATGCGGCATTGCCTATTTAAGGTGCCGAGCATTGACTAACGATTTATCGCCGTAAAATTATTTGTAAGAATATAAATTGGAGTAGATAAAACAAATGATATATTGAGAAACCATTTTAGATATAACACGTTGCGAAACTACCCAGGTTTTGATAAATATCAATATTTATATTACGCGGATGGTATGGTTATGATCGCTATTGCCGATTGGCATTGTGTTTGTAAGTGCATCGACGACAAAATGCGACAACTTCAATTTAGCTGCGGTTATACAACGCGCAATGGCTGTACAGCCGTGTATACACGTCGCGGAGTCATCTAATCACCCCACCGAACCGCAGTTTATTTGCATAGCTCACTGACCTGCAGCTGCATGCTGACCATCGTCTCTATTCGCCCTACCGTACAGTGGGGTGGGGGTAGAATGGACGGGGAGGTCTCTGCTCATTTATAATGCAATGCGACGGCTATCATCGGGTTTCACAAGAATATGAACAAAATGTATACGCGGGAGAACTTAGTTTGAATATGAATTGTGTAGGGGACACGACGGGTTATGTATCATGCAGGCAATTGAAGACACGGGGGGGGGGGGGGGGGCAGCGGCGAAGCTAGCAAGAACACGAACATAGTGTACTGTATCTAATTTGATACAAGCGGAACAAATTATCGGGGGTGGGGGTAGAATGGATGGGGGAAGTATCTGCTCATAGTATGCAAATGCATGTACATGTTTCAAGGGAATATACATGTTTCACAAAAATATGAACAAAAGTATCTGCGGGAGAACTTAGTTTATGATATGAAATGTGTAGGGGACACGACGGGTTATTTGTCATACAGGCAATTGGAGCCGCGGGGGGGGGGGGGGGGAGGGGGCGGGGGAGGGGGGAGGGGGGAGCGGCGAAGCTACTTTATTAGCAAGAACACATACATAGTGTATTGTATCTATTTTAATACAAGCGGAACAAATTATGGATCATATGAAATATGGGGGATAACTGAATAACTTTGCGTGGATCTTAAATCATCATGAATTTGTTATACATTGGCCGGATGTATCGTTGGACGGGTTGTGGGGGCGGGATTGAGTCGCCCGAGTCTATTTTGTCTTACTATTTAAATGATGACTGTGGGATATTTAGTAAAGTTTTAAAGTGGTGTATGTCATCATCGTCTTTCTCTTACAAAAACCCGCGGATTTCCGCGGGTACAGCTAGTCTATTATATTAATACGGTAAGCTTCAACCCCCCAAAATGGTTCCCACTCGAGATATCCTCACCCCGAGGATTCGGCGACTTCCCGACCGTCGCGATCGAAGGATATACGTTTTGCGGAGGACAATAAGGCATTCCCGAGTCGCTCCCGCCCCGTGGTCGTCGTCCAGATCGAAGAAAAGGGAAAGTCAGCAATGTCAATTGCCCGTTTAAGACGCCGAGCATTGACTAACGATTTATCGCCGTAAAAGTATTTGTAAGAATATAAATTGGAGTACATAAAACAAATAATATATCGAGAAACTATTTTAGATATAACACGTTGCGAAACTACCCAGGTTTTGATAAATATCAATATTTATATTACGCGGATGGTATGGTAATGATCGCTATTGCCGATTGGCATCGTGTTTGTAAGTGCATAGACGACAAAATGCGACAACTTCAATTTAGCTGCGGTTATACAACGCGCGATGGCTGTACAGCCGTGTATACACGTCGCGCAGTCATCTAATTACCCCACCGAACCGTAGTTTATTTGCATAGCTCACTGACCTGCTGACCATCGTCTCTGGTCACTATCTCATTCGCCCTACCGTACACGATACTATAATTGCGCCAGCTTGTGGTAAGATGTATTAACTCAGCCACGAAGCTACCATATGCAGTACCAGAAGAGACGCCTAGGGGGTGGGGGGGGGGGGGGGGTAGGGGTAGAATGGACGGGGGAGGTATTATCTTCAAGAATATGAACAAAGGTATATACGCGGGAGAACTTAGTTTATGATATGAAACGTGTAGGGGACACGACGGGTTATTTGTCATACAGGCAATTGGAGCCGCGGGGGGGGGGGGGGGGGGGGGGGTGCGGCGAAGCTACTTTATTAGCAAGAACACGAACATATATGTATTATTGTATCTATTTTAATACAAGCGGAACATTATGGAACATAATGAAATATGGGGGGATAACTGAATAACTTTGCGTGGATACTAAACCATCATGATTTTGTTATACATTGGTCGGATGTATCGTTGGACGGGGCCCCGACGGGTTGTGGGGTGGGATTGAATCGCCCGAGTCTATTTTGTCTTACTGTGATGATGACTGTGGGATATTTAGTAAAATGTTCAAGTGTTGTTATGTCATCATCGTCTTTCTCTTTCAAAAACCCGCGTATTTCCGCGGGTACAGCTAGTTTAGTTATGGTTACTAGTACTACCCAGGACAAAATTCCAGTTGAACCCAATTGAAATTCTAATTGAAACCAATAGGTACCCATTGAAATTCTAATTGGTACCCATTTAATTAAATGGGTACCCATTGAAACTGAATTCAATGGGTACCCATTGGCATTGGTTTCAATGGGTACCCATTGATTTCAATTTGTTCAAATTGTTTCATTTTCCATAATTATATGCATGCTCTTCGATTACCAATTGATTTCAATTGGTAATTTTCAATTGGTAATTCTTCGATTACCACTTGATTTCAATTGGTAATTTAGTCAATGGGAAGTTCACCCTGGGTAGGTTAGCCTCGGGCCATGGTTAAAGGGGTAGTACAGTTTTGGAAGGCTGAGCTTTGGTAACCAAAAACCTGCGCAATAACATTACAAACTATATATGCTCGAAAGGTATAGAAAATTACAAACGACTAAGTAAAAAGCCTGTTATCATTTTATAAAGAGCCATTAAAACACAAGAGGGCGCTCTCTAAAAAAGCTTTGGTTTCAACCATTTTTCATACAAAATTATGCATGTGATGTTTTGTTGAAACAATGATTAAATAGAGAGATCATCAACAACTATTTAAAAACCTCTTTTGCAAATTTTTTGAAAAAGTGTTAGCATTTTTTTTTTGTTTTTTGAATATCATCGAATAAATCTGGGACCTAGATTTATTTCAATTGGATATATTTATTGATATTTCAGCTGTTTCTGAACCGATTTTGATCAAATAAAGATTATTCTATCTTAAAAATTGGATGCTCTTCCGAATTTGACACTAAGTTTTTCATTATCTCACAAACAAAAAAAAATTTGTGTAGCGCCCTCTATACCAAAACTCAACTATCCCTTTAATTATTATTGCCACACTATATGTTAGCGTCGACGTCGTCGCCCACCAAGGGACCCACTTCATCCTCGGATTCTCCTTCTGGAACAGTCTTCGTCGTCATCAAATCGAACATCAAATAACCCGAGATCAACAGACCGGTCAAATTGCCTTCGGTGCCGGTGATAGGTGGCCTCTAACACGAGCGAGGTCTTATCGGATGCCTGTGAAATTAAAATGGAAGATTAAGGTTTGTCAGTAATTGCGTACATAATACGTTGGGGGTGGGGGGGGGGGGGGGGGGCGAGAGAGGGGCACGCGGGGACATGCGTCTCCTAGTAATTTGAGTAAAACAATACAATACATAAGCGGAAATCTATGCAAAAACAATGAAATACATGGGGATCGAGTGCCCCCCCCCCCCCCTTCATCTCAGTCCGAGCACGCTGCGACACTGGGTTGATGGTGAGTACACTATAGTATCCGCTGTATAGGTGTACCCGATTAAAGGTATCTAGTAACTTTGTAACATGTGCAAAAAGTGATCAATAAATTGTTGATACAAAATGTGTATTGCTGTAATCTGATATGTCCACTCAGTAATGTGTGAAAATATCACGTTAAATGGATAATACTCGCTAGATCTTTGCACTGACTTTGTACATGTTGTAAACAGCCCCGTAAATTAAAGGGGTAGTATACCGTTTTGGTAAGGCTGAGCTTTAGTAACCAAAACCTGCACAATGACATTACAAACTAATGCTCGAAATTATATAGAAAATTACACACGACTTATATAAAGTACAAAGCCTGTTATCATTCAAAAATAGCCATTAAACACAAGAGGTCGCTCTCTAAAAAAGCATTGGTTTCAACCATTTTTCATACAAAATTATGCATGAGATGTTTTGTTGAAATAATGATTAAATAGAGAAATCATCAATAACTATTTAAAAACCTCTTTTGAACATTTTTGAAAAACTGTGAGCATTTTTAAATTTTTTTTTAAAATCATCGAATAAATCTTGGCCCCAGATCTATTTCGATCGTATATATTTATTGCTATTTCAGCCGTTTCTGAACCGATTTTGATCAAATTAAGTTTTCTGTCATTAAAATGGTATGCTCTTTCAAATTTACACTCCGTTTTCCATTATCTCACAAAAAATATTTCGTGCAGCGCCCTCTATATCAAAACTGAACTACCCCTTTAACCGTTTATATGTTTTACTACCATTCATGCATCATTGAATTATAACTATTAGTTTTCAATGATAACTTACAAGTTTTAGTTACTAACATTCTGTTTGACCAAAACTGTACTTTCCCTGGTCCCTATTAATGTTCACGTCATTGTATGCAACGAGTATTTGCACCTCATTTCCTTTTGAGAAAAAAAATCACTCATACATTCAAATATATAAATAAATATATTTCATGTTATATAAAATTAATGATGATAATGAGTTGTTGTTTTGTGTATAATGTCGGTAGTAACTCGAGTGTTGTATAATATAGGTTTTCCCGGTCAAATTCGTCAGAACAGCAAACAAACTGACGATTCAATCATTCAACACGTTCAGCATTTGAGTAATTAAAACGATCATTAAATTTAACTTTTCGAGCACGCGATCGCAAAATCCTGTCAAACAGAAATACAAAAGAAGCATCCAATTTAAAAAGTTGCCGAAAGAGCATTCAATTTAGCGTGGAAAATTCTATGGTCGATCAGCGTTTAGGCATTCACATTTTTTTTATTGGGCACCCGAATTTTTATTTTACGCATTCAATTTGGTTTGATATAGTAAACATGACATGTTCCTTGTTCTTCTGCTATTTTGATCTGTCAATTCATAATTTAAACATTTAAATATATATTTGCATTTGTATATTTTGTATCATGACTTTTGTATATATAGGCCTACTCATGTAATTATTGAACTTGCACAAAAGTCATACATATACCAGTAATGTCTAACGGTAAAAATCTTCAAATAATTCACTCAGTCACTGAATTATATTATACTCATCTTTCCATTATATTTTCATTCACTTAGTATATAATCATCCTTTCATTACGTTTCATTCTACTTTATATTTTTTTTCTTCAAATTGTCCATTATTGTTCATGTTTTATGAACCATGCCTCATTCTTAGTCTACTTTTGTTGTTGTGAGGTAATGAAAAACTGAGTGTAAAATTTGAAAGAGCATAATATTTAAATAATAAAATCATCTTTATTTGATCAAAATCGGTACAGAGACGGCTGAAATATCCATACTTATAACAATTTGTAATAAACCTGGGGCCCCAGGTTTATTAGAGAATTTTGAACCAGCCGTTGAAAATAATAAAAAAATGCTTCCTCTTTTCAAAAAGTTACAAAATAGGTATTTAAATAGTTGTTGGTTATTTCTCTATCTAATCACTATTTCAACAAAGCATCACATGCACAATATTTTATTCAAAATGGATGAAACCGATGAGTGTTTAGAGAGCGCCCTCTTACGTTGTAACAGCTCTTTTTGAATGATAACATGATTTTTACTACGTCATTTGTAATTTTGTGTTCCTTTCTAGTTATAACTATTAGTTTGTAATGTAATGATGCAGGTTTTGGTTACTAAAATTCAGTTTCACCAAAACTGTACTCTCCTTACCAGAACTCAACTATCCCTTTAATGTCAAACTGATACTGAATGCTAATTAGGGTACTAAATTGTCATTCCCGCTCCCTGGCGCTAAATTGAATGACGAGTGTGCAGTGTTAAATTGAATAAGAACAAATAACAATTTGAATATGCAGGATTACAAAATCAAATGCCTATTAACGAATTTGAATTAAAGGGATAGTTGAGTTCTGGAAAAGATAGTACAGTTTTTGTCAAACTGAATGTTAGAAAGCAAAACCTGCACCATTACATTACAAACTAATAGTTATAACTCCACCATGCTGAAAAGAAATAATACAATTACAAATAACTAAGTAAAAGGCCTGTTATCATAAAAAAAGAGCCATTCAAACTCAAGACGGCGCTCTCTGAACACTCATCGGTCTCAACCATTTGAAATAAAATATTGTGAATGTGATGTTATGTTGAAATAGTAATTAGATAGAGAGATTATCAACAACACTATTTAAAAACCACTTTTGTAAATTTTTGAAAAGAGGAAGCATTAAAAAAAAATTGTAACGGCTGGTTCAAAATTGTCTAATAATTGTGGGGCCCCACATTAATTACGAATGGTTATGTTTATGGATATTTCAGCCATTTCTGAACCGATTTTGATCAAATAAAGTTCATTTTGTCATTAAAATTGTATGCTCTTTCGAATTTGTCACTCAGTTTGTCATTATCTCACGAAAAAAATTATTTTGAGTAGCGCCCTCTATACCAAAACTCAACTATCCCTTTAAGCGAACAGCAATTGAAGAAAAATCGCTCTAATCGGAATGATCGAATCGTCAGGTTTGTTTTTGCTGTTCTGACGAATTTGACATCATAATATTAAACTAAAATTATATTAACATAAAACTGACCATGACATGTCCAGCAAGAGTGACCAGGAGAATGGTGGTGATGAAGACTAGCTTGGAGTTCATGATAGTGGTCGTCTTCGTAGTCGGTTCAACGAATTCAGGATTATACACTCGTTTGATGGTGATTGAGGAACGAAGCTTTCAGAAGTCTATTAATTTCTGTTGACGCCCGGTGAATCTTGCTGAATAGCTCAACGAATTCAGGATAATAGTGTTTTTTTTACGGTGATCGAGGAACAAAGTCTATTTCTTTTGAGATGAATCTTGCGGATTAACAAATTCAGGATACTATAGTTTGTATACGGTGATTGAGGAATGAAGTTAATTTCTTTAGAGATGAATCTTGCAGAACAGCCCGTCGAAAGCAACTGCTGTTATTCTAATGACTCCAAACCAGCTTTGCGCCGGTATTATACTAGAACTATATAGGCGGGTCGATACCTTATTAAAGATAATACTCGAGTATTGGTTCTTTCTGGAAATTGGTAGTGAGTCGCTCACTTTTTAAGGAATTCTTCAAAATAAGAATGATTCCCTTCCAAGTGCTTTACTTGTGTAATTGTTTTTTTCTTCTCAAAAGTATTGTCCTTTTCGAAGGGTTCATTTAATTGAGAATATCTTTATCCGGACCTGCTCCATTGAATAGCACACGTGCTTCGATCGGCCAAGATCGGTATATTATTTATGCGCTTTTATGAGTGCTTGACAACGGCTGCTGCTGCATGGGGGCTACCGGGTTAGTGCCAGTACCCAGGTAGCAAGCCAACGTTGGACCAACGTTGGAATCTCAAAACTCGTTGGAAGTTGGAAACCAACGTTGGTCCAACGTTGGATTAACGTTGGATTCTCGCAAATCCTTGGAAGTTGAAATCTGGTTGGATACCAACGTTGGTCCAACGTTGGATCATCGTTGGATCAATGTTGGACATCCGCATACTAGTCCAGTAGACGGTTCTATATGTCGTGTATTAGACCTGGAGACATTCATAAGTCCAATGTTTGTTTTGCTATTCATGTTCTAAATGGTTTATAGAGGAAATTCAGCTTTGTTGCCACCTCGGCAACATTGAGCAATTTTTTTTATAAGCATTATAAAGATAATGAGCTAATTTGCATATTTCTGATTATGGTCAGAGGTCATTTGCTACCTAGAAATAGTGCAAACATAATGAAAACTATTATTTAAAGGTGTTTTGGGGTAAGGAATCCATTTCCAATGCTTATTCGCGTGTGCCATATGGGCAACACCCTGAAATCCAATATGGCTGCCCCTAATTTGCATATTTATGAATATGATTGGTTTTTGGTGGCTGGGGCCATTAATAAACAAAAAGTACAGGATATTATTTTTCAATCATGTTCTACATATGTATTAAAGATATTTCAGCTTTGTTGCCACCTTGGCAACAATCAGCAATGCATATAATTAGCATAATTAGTGTTTTCACCTAATTTGCATATTCCCATAAATCAAGTAAAATCGTATATATTGTGACCCCGAAAACTTAAAATTACGAGTAATACCACTTTTCCAAGGTTTTGGGGGGCAACAAATCCATTTATGATACTTAATTCGACATATCTCCATGGCAACCCATATAAATCCAAGATGGCCGATCCCAAAATTAGTCAAGCTAGGATACATGTATTCCTTCTTTTGGTTATAAAAGCTCGGGATGATCTTTTTTTTTTAGTTCAATCATTCGAAATAAGCAACTAGAATACTGGACTCACAATTCAGTTTAGTCTTAACAGTAAAAAATAATACATTTATGAAATTAATGCGATCAAACAGACTAATAACATTCTCTCCTTACAAAAGCCAAAGGCGGCCATCTTGGATTTATGTGGGTTGCCATGGTTTTATGTTGAATTAAGTATCAGAAATGGATTTGTTGCCCCCAAAAACCTTGGAAAAGAGGTATTACTCGTAATTTTTAGTGTTCGGGTTCACAATATATACGATTTTACTTGATTTCTGGGAATATGCAAATTAGGTGAAAAACCTAATTATGCTAATTATATGCATTGCTGATTGTTGCCAAGGTGGCAACAAAGCTGAAATATCTTAAATACATATGTAGAACATGATTGGAACATAAGATCCTGTACTTATTGCTCATGAATGGATTAAACTAACAAAAAACAATAATATTCATAAATATGCAAATTAGGGGCAGCCATCTTGGATTTCAGGGTGTTGCGCATATGTCAAATGCAAATGGGCACCGGAAATGAAATCCTTACCCCAAAACACCTTTAAATAATAGTTTTCAATATGTTTGCACTATTCCTAGATAGCAAATGACCTCTGACCTTATTTCAGAAATATGCAAATTAGCTCATTATCTTTATAATGCTTATAACAAAAATTGCTCAATGTTGCCGAGGTGGCAACAAAGCTGAATTTTCTCTATAAACCATTTAGAACATGAATAGTAAGAAAAACATTGGACTTATGAACATTTCTAGGCCCTAGAGATGACTACTGGACTATACAAATATCACAATCTAATTGTTAGAATCAGGTTGGATGCCAACGTTGGTCCAACGTTGGAAATTTGCCAACTCGTTGGACGTTGGACAGACTTATTGGACCAACGTTGATCCAAGGTTGGTATTTTGTTTTCGCCAACGTTGGAGCAGCGTTGGTTGGGCGTACGCAAGCAAGGTTGGTCCAACGTTGTCGGACAACGTTGGACCAACGTTGCCAAAAAAATTGGACAACGTTGGTCCAACGATGGACCAACGTTTGTTTGCTACCTGGGTAGTGGCATACGGCGATTTCTATATCTTCATCTTATAGCCTGTACAACATTTTTTGTTTGCAACTTTACCAACTTGACCAGTACTCAATTATATCTTTAATCATAATTAATGATGGGCATCTTGGCAGCTGTTATGAAACTTGATCTTGATCTAGTTGCATACATACCAGTTTGCTTTTCATGGTTGGTTGAATAAGGCAAATATTGTTTTACACGCGTGTCTGATTTCAAGGCGCGATTTAAAGGGATGCCTGTAAAGTGTCTAACTCCACGAAAATTACTTGGAGCTTCCTCGTTTCTCTTCTACCGTGTTGTTTAGCTTATGGTAAGAGAAGAATAAAATAGGGTTACTTTTTTTCAAATGCCCCTTTAGTATGACGATATCTATCATTCAGCTCAAAAGCGTTAATTAACGTTCATAAACCTCATAAACGTCCGTTGTAAAAGCTGACGCATATTTTCGCTTTTTTAACCAGGAAAGCAGTGTTCTTTTTCAATGCAACTTTCACACATCATTCGGACATAATTATCTTACAATGATTTTGGTACAGGATTGAAGTCTCAAATGTCATTTTGGGCAATATCTGACACTTTACAGGTGCACCATTAACCCCCAAAAGGCCGGGCTATTAATGTCAGTTCTTTCTACGACAGTACAATTTTTTGAAAAATTCATTAATTTGCAAATTTATGGTAATTTATGCAAAAAAGGTCATACAATTAATATTTTTACACATTAATAATATATTCTTCATAATTAAACATTGGTTTTCACTACTTACATCCTTTAGACTATTTGGAATAATAATACAACAACAAAAATTGGAAGAGCCAGGTTATTCCTTATGTTTTCTATTGGTTTGGTATTTTCTTATGTATTTCTTTGCCTTATTCAACCAACCATGAAAAGCGAACGGGTATGTATGCAACTAGATATACTTTTCGACTTAAAGGGGTAGTACAGTTTTGGTAAGGCTGAAATTTAGTAACCAAACCTGGACAGTAACATTATAAACTAATAGTTATAACTCCACCATGCTCGAAAGGTATACAAAATTACAAACGACTAAGTAAAAAGCCCGTTATCATTCAAAAAGAGCCTTTAAAACACAAGAGGGCGCTTTCTTAAGAGGCATTGGTTTCAACAATTTTTCATACAAAAAAAATACATGTGATGTTTTATTGAAATAATGATTAAATAGAGAGATCATCAACAACGTTTTAAAAAACGCTTTTTAAAATTTTTGAAAAAGTGCAAGCATTTTTTTTATTTTTTGAAAAAATCGTCTAATTATTTGGGCCCCAGCCGTTTCTGGGTCGATTTTGACCAAATAAAGTTTATTCTGCCATTAAAATTGCATGTTCTCTCAAATTTTACCTCACAAAAAAATTGTGATGTGCAGCGCCCTCTCTACCAAAACTAAACTACCCCTTTAAGCAAATATTAAGTTTCATAACGGCTGCCAAGATGCCCTATATTAATTTTGATAAAAAATATAATTGAGTAATAGTCGAGTTGGTAAAGTTGCCAAAAGAGATGCTGTACAGACTTACAGGATAAAAGATGTATTTCGTTGTTTTTTCTAAATATCATTCGACTTTTTTGACCCCACTGTCGATACATTATACACTATTGAATTTTATTTTATCCATATGGCCGATTCCAACGAAACGTGTACACGGCATGTTCAGACCTATAGTACCACCTTTTATATTTTGAAAGGTCCTACAAACTGTATTTTTCTTTGAGCATTATTAATATATATATTTTTTTTAAAATGAATATAAAAACTGATATCTTGTGTTTTAATGGCTCTTTTTGAATGATAGCAGTCTTTTAATTTGGTCGTTTGTAAATTGTTTTTTTGTATACCTTTCGAGCATGGTGGAGTTATAACTTATTAGTGTTATATGGTGCAGGTTTTGGTTACTAATATTCAGTTCGACCAAACTGTACTCTCTGTACCGAAACTCAACTATATCCCTTTAAACAAAAATATGGGTCACATGACTATAAGTTCGTTGTTGCCGCACGATAATAATTAATTTCTCCGAAAGCTTGCATAATGTATATTACATGTACTATGTGAATTGTATTTGCGTTGATTTTAATTGTCTCCATTGGCAATTATTGGACTTTAGTCAGCTGATAATTACGCCTCGCCGGTGGTGTTCAAATTAGGCCAATACAATAATCAAGCCTCCTTTACCATGTTTACGATAAGCTTAATTAAACATAATTGGCATAATATATAGACACAATCACGGAGCCCATGAACGATACATGTACATGCAAGGGACCATGTAAAGATAATTATCATTGTAATTAAGACAATGTTTGGTTACTTAGATAGGCCTGCCACCTATGCATATACGTGTATCATACAGTCAAGTATATAGGAATAAAGAAGAGTCGATCATACCGTCATATCCAGCGGACACGGGTAACATTTTTGTAAACTATTTTGAACATTATATAGAGCATTCTCGATTAAACATCGTCGATATCATATTCTAAGACAATACTTAAACGAGCAGGAAAGGAGTGTAAAAACAAAACAAATCGACGTCGTTTGCATGTATCAAAAGTAAATTGCTCTCATCAATAAATTATAGTCTCCGATCTGGTCAGCCGAATATGTTTGGTTCAATCGCGAATGTGTTGTAGCCTAGCTACCGCTAGCTCAACTATAGCTAGCTGTATATATATATACGTACGAACTAGGATCACCATCTAGTTCAAACACTTTGAGTGGAATGTACTCGGAATGCATTTGGTGATATTGAATTTGATTTGATTATTAGAGAGATACTTAATTGAGTTGCCAATTAAGGAGAGGGAGGACTTATAAGTACATAGGAGTGAATGCATCGACTGAGCAATGAACGCGGACAGCTGCATTAGCATTGTTTGGAGCATCAAGAAACGTTGGACATAATCCCTTTTGAAGGAAATAACCACATTGTAATCTTACAACATAGTATAATGATTATACTACTTTTGAATTGGATTTTATTACTGCATTATAAAGTTACTTCTATGCACCCCGTGCATTATAATGAATGCATCGACTGAGAACTGAACACGGACAACATTGTTTGGAGCATCGAGAAACGTTGGACGTAATTATTATGCAAATAACCACATTATAATCTTACAATATAGTATAAGAATACCACTTTTGAATTGGATCTGATTAGTATGAAGTCACTTATTTTTAATTGCCAACGTCAAACCAATAACCCCTTGGTCAAACGCGAGGACTTATAATTTATATGCAAACGAGTGAATGCATCGAACACTGAACACGGACAGCATTAGCATTGTTTGGAGCATCGAGAAACGTTGGGCATAGTATAATGAGCCCTTAAAATTGGATTTGATTATTATTCTTAGTCACTTATTTTTTAGTTACCAACGTCAAACGCCAAACGAGGAGGACCTATGCAAACGAGTGAATGCATTGACTGAGCATGCACTGAACACTTGGGAAACTTCGGACATAATTAATCATTATGCACTAAAATTGCACCATAATAATTTACAATCATACAACATAAGGATTCTATCACTTATTTTATAAGTCATACACCGGGGTCATACACTACCATGGATCGCATATAAACTATGTCTTCGACTTACAAGGAGATCTGCTTCCATATTCAGCACCGATTAATCTTAATTTAGTTGTGGTGAGTATTACATTTCATTTTCGTCGCGTTTTGATGAATGCGTTCTTCATTTTCGTGTAAAGACATAGCGTTTGCGCTAATCAAACATCAATCAATTTGAGGAATTAAGCATGATTAAAATCGCCACTTAACTTGTTTCTGATTTTTATAGAATTTCTTTTTAACACGATATAATGATAATATTATATACATTTATATAACGCTTAATACAAAATGATATCTCACAAAAAGGGGGTATACATGTAAAAACAAATCCTTCAATATCAAAATTATCTATTGTATTATTAAAGGGTACTACAATGATTCCGAGATTCCATAAGCACCATACCTTGCGTGCCCCCAATCATCATCATCATCAATAGCATCATTGCATCAATATCATCACCATTAGCAACATCGTTGTACTCGCCATCATCATCTTCATTAGTCTCATCACATCAATAGCATTTCCATTATCATATATCATCGTCGTCATCATCGCCACATACAAATCATTATCAGCATTATTTAAATAATCTGGAAGGCGTCATCATCGCTATAATCTTCATGATCATGATCATGATCATCATCATTATCAGTATCATCACCGTTACCACGGTAATATCACTATCAGTATTGTAAAAATAATTTCATCGTGGTCACATCATCATCATCATCATCATCATCATCACCATACCATCGCCATCAACATTATTTCCCCAGCCGAATCAACATGTAAAAATAAGGTAATACATTAGCCTAATTAGGAGTAATATTTTGTTTGTTAATTTGTAGGGACTGGCAGCGATATGGCGGGAAGAGCGAACAACACCCATCTCACCCGAACGGCAAGTAGCTTGGGGACACTCCCGTCACACACAAGGCGGGAAATGCGGGATGCTATTGTGCGTATAGGGGCAAACTCCTACCGGCTGTCTCATCAGCGACTCGCCAAACGGGCCATGCCTCCGACTCTGATGCTACCCCCACTCAATCCGCGCGTCTCCGAGTACGTCTACGGACCAGTAGCTGCCAAGCAGAACGACCACGGGGTCAGAAGTCCATTAGAAATGGTTAACGTGAGGCAGCGTCCGAACGTGGCGACCAGCGTGGACTTCAGCGAGCAGCTTCTTTCTTCGAACAATGTTAGCATTGCTCGGCGTGGTGCTGCAGCTGCTCCACGCGGGAATGACGTTATCTACAGCTGGGACTTGTCCCTGTCTGCCAACAAGACCAAACGGGACCGGAACAAACCGACTTGGAACTATCTCACCCGTAATGGGGTGAACCTCTCGCCCTATGAGGAACCACTTCCGGCAATCAACGAGTCCATACAGCGGGCTTCTCTCTACGCAAAAAGGCCACGCCCACGGGCAGCCAAGCCGAAGCTATTTGTCAAGGACTTGTCCACGTTCACTGTAGATGCTGACAACAGAAGGGTTAACCAAGGCTTGCCCAAAGTCTCTGACGTGAACAACTCTCGGCGGTTCAGTCACGAGATGTCAGGTTTCGCTTGGGACAACAAGAGGTTCAGCCAGGACTTGTCCCGCTTCACTGACAACCTTCCAGAGGACACGCTCGCCAAGTTCTCGCTCTGGCACAAGAACATGTCGAATCAGATTCAGCGAGAGCTGGACCATTCTCGGGTGCCGCCAAATTCCGCTGCTCCACCACCACGTTCCGGTTCTGGTGCTCGCAACACCACTGGTAACGGTCTAACTGACGATGAAGAACCGCTGGCATGGACATGGTGGAAGCAGCGAAAAAACAACCCAGAATACACTGCGTTATTTCCCTCAAATGCAGACGCCCTTGGCACTGATACTTATGGCGACATTGATGGAATACCTAATTATAGAGAGGATGGTGACTATGCTGGTCGTCGTGATGATGATCAG
Source organism: Echinarachnius parma (assembly GCA_037951105.1). NCBI lineage: Eukaryota > Metazoa > Echinodermata > Echinoidea > Clypeasteroida > Echinarachniidae > Echinarachnius > Echinarachnius parma. Next base: position 14,719 of record JBAMJV010006847.1, on the reverse strand, counting down.
GACGTCAATGACCACCACCTGGATGACGGCGAGTTGAGCGATTGTAATGCAAATGAAGACCATTCGATGTTTGCTCCCAAAGAAGATGGTATCGTCCTGGCTCCAGAGCAAAGGGTCTTGAGGCAACAGCGAGTAAACCTGATAGACATCCATGTGCCTACTGCATCATATTCAGACGAGTTTTCCTCCCCTGAAGATCGCGGGGAGATGGTGGAGCGATGGCTGGAAAGAAACTTAAAGGACCTAGTGATTCAAAATGACCAAGATATTGTTGTGCTAGATACACAATTATGAAAATGCTAAGGACACAAAACTTATCTGGAACTTATCATGCACTTTTATATGACAATAGTGGTAACAGGATATCCCAATGACATGATTATCAATCATACTAGGCGCTTTTGAAAAAGTGCAAGCATTTTTTAAATTTTTTGAAAAAATCATCTAATTATTTGGGCCCCAAATAAAAAGATCAGATATATTTATTGATATTTCAGCCGTTTCTGGGTCGATTTTGACCAAATAAAGTTTATTCTGCCATTAAAATTGCATGTTCTCTCAAATTCGACACTCAGTTTTTCATTACCTCACAAACAAATTGTGATGTGCAGCGCCCTCTCTACCCAAACTGAACTGCCCCTTTAAAATGATTTGGTCTTCATATGGTCACAAATGTCAAAGTCCTTATTCGTTCCATTTTTTGAATCATTATAAAATTCAGTTACACAACCAGTATCTAATATTGTGAAAATGATTGCTTAGTTGGAATATTGTCATTTGTAAATTATTTGATAAAGGCATATGGCCGAAATACCACTACATAAAATCGTTTTTAACGGAGTTTTTTGTATATCTTACCTTTTGATCTGTTATTATTTTATGTACCTATTACTTATGATTTATATATGAAAAGTAAAAGGCTACGGACTACACCTAGATCCTTTTCTGATAAGAAATACTATTAGTCATTATGGGGACTTAATTTCGATCCTATCAGAATCCTCTTCAGAGGCAGACTGGTTTGCTTCTGACGAAGATCAACAAATATTAATGTAGGCCTCATAATGACTCTCATTTTTGTATTACACAGGCAGTATTTTAAAAGTAGATATAAGCAGTTTTCATCAGTATTTTGCAAACGAAATTATACTACATATCAAATCGCTTTCTGATAACATGTAAAAGTGGACTGTATGTTAAGTAAGATATAAAGCAAACATAATCTGGCCCAAGAACTCATCAGTGGCACAACGAGTCCTGGTTAAAAAGACACATATTACCAGTAACTGGTGGACGTGGTGTGGCAAGATTGGTAGAGCGCGTGCCTTCCAATCGTGAGGTCCCTAGTTTGTACCCAGAGTATGCCCATCGCGTTTTTCCTTCAGCAAGAAAATTTATCCACATTTGCTGTTCTCCACCCAGGTGTATAAATGGGTACCTGGAAGGATGGAATGTAGTTCCTTAGCATTGTGTGTGCCCACAAGGTTGCCCGTGGCTGGAATGCTCCCCAGGGAGTGGAAAACGTGCACTCGGTGTGCTGGATTAATTGCAGAATGTATCCGATGACCGGGGTAATTATGGTAATAATATAATTGTAAAGCGCTTAGATATGATTATCAATCGTGATCGGCGCTATACAGGGTGGCCCAAAAAAACCGGAACGGGGCACTTCCCAAAATAAAGTAACAAAATGATTATGTCCATCGGATAGAGTGTCCTTTCCAATGAAAAACGATACCAAGAACAGTAATTTTGGACAAGTAGTTTTTGTTGTAGGACGTCTTGAGTGAGACCATGTCAGAATCCCATTTTTGTCATTTTTTACCAAGTCACTGTTTGATTAATCGCACTTCTTGCTCGTAATAGCATCGAGCACCTATGCCCATTCTCTCTGCACACAGCTGAATGCACACTAACAATGGCGTGCGTTTTGCTCGTTGATCGACGCTATGAGCCAATGAGGGGCAGTGAGTGCAAATTATCAAGCACTGACTTGATACAAATTGACAAAAAAGGGAACCTGACATGGTGTCACTCACAGCGCCCTAAAACAAAAACTACACGACCAAAATGACTGTTCTTGGTATCGTTTTTCATTGGAAAGGACATTCTATCCGATGGACATAATCACTTTGTAACTATATTTTGGGAAGTTTTATTATTATTATTAGTAACTGGTTAAACCGTTTCACACCTGTGGAATTCACTACTACATCGATGGTGGTGTTACCCTCGGAGATATTCTAATTAACAATTTCTTTTCATTATCCAATCAATCCCACTGTTCTGCTTAGGCATTCAGACCAAGGGTTGCATCATAGTATAGCCGGTCACCATTAATATGATGTTCATGATCCATGACACAATATATTACTTGCGACCAGTTATACAGTGGAACCTCTTTATAACGAGGTCCTTGGGACCATGAAAATTACCTTGTTATATCAGGTTTCTCATTATATCAAGGTCAAAAAACAAAGAAATATAAAGAGCTAGGACCAGCAAAATTACCTCGTTATAAGAGGATTTTGTTATACCCGACCTCGTTATAACGAGGTTATGTCAAGAGACACTTTGTCTAGATGCCTTTTGGGGGATTTGCATTGATGATGCAATGATGACAAAGGGCTAGACAAATCTCACTGGTGCGCAATGGTTTAAACAGTTACTGTAATTGCCTGTAAAGTGTCAGATATTGCACAAAATGACATTTGAGACTTCAATCCTATATCAATATCATTGTAAAATACAATTGAAAGATTTGTGAAAGTTTGAAAGAAAACGAACACTGTTTACCTAGTGAAAAAACGAATATTGAGTTAATATTTTATCACCGAATACTGATGGCCTGCCGTAGAATTGTCGGAGTAATAATCATCCGTTTGATCTTGACGATATCCGCACCCGTGTTTACAGAAGGTACGGAATTCATGGAATTTGCGCACGCTTGGTTCAACAGTCGTATATCGGGAAGGTTTCCCACGCGCGTTGGCCGGACGTGTTCAGCTTAGGCAATTGTACTTTTTATCAAAACCGTTAGCTAACGCTTTTGAAATAATGATTTTCAATGATAAATATCTTCATACTAAAGGGACATTTGAAAAAATGTAACCCTATTTTATTTTTCTTCTCTTACCATAATGTAGAGAAACGAGGAAGCTCCAAGTATTTTCCGTAGAGTTAGACACTTTACAGGCATCCCTTTAAGTTATAAATGTGTAATATAGCAGTTCTTCCACATCTACATTAGATCCAAGTCAGATGAATCAATTCTCATTACATGTATAAGAGAAAAAAAAAAAAAAAACACTATTTATTGGCCAAATAGTATATTGTTTTGCAGCCCTGATATAACAGGGAACCAACACAACCAAATTATCATTTGATTATATATAAGTCATTATTTTATAGTAAGCCAGACCACCAGCAACCATAGAAATATAATATGTGTCTCTAAGATATTTGTATTCACCTTTTGTAATCATAACCAGGGGCGGATCTAGCTTTTTGCTAAGAGGGGGGGGGGGGGGGGGAGTTTGACCCAATGACGATGCGGAGCAAAGTCCGAGCTGCGTAGCTGCGAGTGGGGGGAGAGTCCGAGAGGGGGGTGTCCCCCCTCTCGGCGATTTTTTGTTGCTATTTTGAACCCCCGTAAGTGATTTTTTTTCAGTTTTTTCACTGATACATTTTCACATGGCAGCCCAAGGGGGGGGGGGGGGGTTAAACCCCCTAACCCCCCCCCCCCGGATCCGCCACTGATAACTACTGTGAACAAATGTTTATGGGTCTGCAGAAACAAATAGTTTTTTACTGCCATAGAAAAAAGACCTAGTTTTCTTCTGCAGACCCATGCACACATAATTCATTATGATGATGAGTTTCTGAATTATGATACAATTAGTCTTGAAACCTATTTTTCTGAACTTTTTTAGTTGAATGGAACACTAAAACTATTTGCTTTCATATTTATGAAATGTATGTTAGGGTGTTGGTTCCCTTTAAATAAATATAGATTAAGCTTCATTTGTCATCGTATCTAACAGAAGCTTTTTCTGCAGTTTGTGTAATGTTAAATCTTTAACAAATAAAACTGTTGACATAATTTCTCATCAATCAGTTTTCTTGATGAAATTAACAAAACGTGTATATTTATGTATGCCGAATCAAAAAATATGCTGCAGTAACGTGCATATTTTTGTTGAAATCACTGTAATACGATGGTTGAGCACTGGACTAGCAATCGATTCCCAGCAAAGCCCATTTTCCTTTGCTCCTTTTAATTTACTAGATTTGATTAAAGTGAGGCCTGTAAAGTGTCTAACTCCACGAATATTACTTGGAGCTTCCTCGTTTCTCTTCTACCGTGTTGTTTAGCTCATGGTAAGAGAAGAATAAAATAGGGTTAGATTTTTTCAAATGCCCCTTTAGTATGACGATATCTATCATTCAGCTCAAAAGCGTTAATTAACGGTCATAAACCTCATAAACGTCTGTTGTAAAAGCTGACGCATATTTTCGCTTTTTTATCCAGGAAAGCAGTGATCTTTTCAATGAAACGTTCACACATCATTCAGACATATCTTACAATGATTTTGGTATAGGATTGAAGTCTTAAATGTCATTTTGGACAATATCTGACACTTTACAGGCCTCACTTTAAGATTAGCTCAAATAAATACAAAACAAGTCAATGTATTCGCTTTCTTTGTTTATTAAAATATTGATAGTACACTTTTGATTCCTTGAATGAAAACATTAATTTTCTTAGTGATGGAGAAAAACTAATATGTGGTATGCAAATAAATAACTATCATAAAGTTATGTCCCTGCAGTTGGATGAAGCCTATCTCCAAAACATAGAACACTTCTTTCAAACAAAATTTGTTATTTTTGTGGCTAACTTGGAATACAATTTGTCTCTTTATATATATATATATATATATATTTTTTTTTTTAATGTGGATTTTGATGACAAGATATAACAAGGTAATGTCTTTGTAACAAGGCTCCACTTCAAAATATATCTGGTACTAGTGCTGAGTCCGAACGTGAAGGTCGGATACCGAATTCAAATTCTCGGATACGGGTATACGGAAAAAAAAAAGTATCAAAAATCAAAACTGTTTTTTAAATTTTTAAAAATTTTTTTTTAGATTTCGTTTTTTTTTTTTTTAGATTTCGGATAAATCCGATATCCGTCCGTTTTTACTTGGCTCATATCCGGTTTGACTCAGCACTAGTAGATACTGTATATAAATTAACACTGTCATGATTATGCTGCACATTTTTCATATGAATTAAAAACTGTGAAAGCACCACCTGAACACTGTTTCAATTTCTTGTCTTGGTTTAACCAGTTAATTTTCCGTTCACTGGAATAGATTTTGCAATCGATAAATTATAGAGTTAATACAGGGTGAGATAATGGGTCATCACCTTCTCTCATTTGGCAATCAACACCCTACCTTCTCCAAAGGCTTGCTTACTGTGTCAATCTGCACAGTGCTACTCAATGTGCAAACATGTAATGCACATTAAAGGGACTTAGTAACATTGTCCAAATCCTCAAAATACAATTGGAATTATAGCGGTTCCCTCATAGCTTGTTGTATTCGTATTAACAATAAAAGCATGGGACAGGTTTCGGTTTTTCAAATTTCCCTTTCGTTAAAAGGATATATACGATTGAAGTATTCACATGTTAAATAATCCAACGGATCGCGAAAACCGTGTACAAAGTGAGTGCAATGAGTTTCTGAATATCACTTTGCATTTTTGCTCATTACTCGGCCATATAACGTCCATTTGACTTGAAATTTTCACACAATAGTCTGTGGACATATCAGATGACAACAAAATACATTGTACCAACCATTTATCACTTTTTGCACATATCAACAAAGTTACTAGATCCCTTTAAGTGTGGTAAAGCTGGGTTTAACAGTGGAACCTCTTTATAACGAGCTCTGTTATAACAAGGTACCTGAAATAGCGAGGTAATTTGCAGCCCCATAAACACTTAGGCTAGTATGGTGATGCGTTTTCAAATTATTTAATTTTTATCTGGAAGCCAATTTGTCTGAACTTGTAGGTGGAATGGACTACCAAACAATTACCTTTTATTTATAAGAATATTATTTTTGGGTGGTGGTTCCCTTTAAACCTAGATCTATGAGATCATCTTTCTGTCACACATTTGGCTATGCCCTCGTTTTACTCAGCCTGCTCCACAGTTATCATTCCAAATTCAAAAGAGAATCCCAATATTCTCACTTCTAGACATATATCCAAATATGATCGCACTGTCTTTTCTTTCTTTTATTCCGTCTGTGCCCACAGCATGGACTGTGATGTTGGAACTTTGATGTTTAGAGCTCAGATAAGTCGTCTTTTTATCAGTCATTTGGCTGTGCCAAAATTTTACTCAGTCTGTTCCACAGTTTTCTTCCACAAACATACTTTCTCGCCACGTGCACTCCATGTAGCATATATCCATTGCAACCACCAATGCATTAATGCCTAGAAAGTATGTGGTGTTCATACTTTATCGACCGGTCCGTCTTTTCTTTCACTCATTCCACCTATGCCCACAGCTCGGACTGCAGCACTTGTAGAATGTCGTCATCGGTTCGTCTGCCGACCTCGTCTGCATCTGCATGAAGTACGCCCTCGGGTGTTCACACTTGGGACATTTCTCTGCAAGAGCCACAAAATAACAGATGGAAACAGGTTACTCGAAGGTTTTCATTATATATCTTAGAAGAGATTTAACAATGACATTTACATTTTAATGTTTAGATGATTGCCCTTCTTCAGGAAAAAAAGATATGAGCTTGTTTTCCATATAATGACACTCAATCTACACAGTGGCATTGCATGGTCAGACTGATAGGGGGCATGTGAATCGAATTATTCTGGGCACACCTTATTTTTTTCTTTATTCTTTTTTTATAGACTTTCCAGTATGTTTGTAATACTGTTTGTTTTGTTTGTTTTTTTTGGGGGGGGGAGGGGGGGGGGAGGGGGGGAGGGGGGGGCAAATGATTTGGGGGCAGGTGGCCCATGCCAGCAGGCAGTACAGACTACAGAGGTGGGTGAGATGGGGATTCAGGGATGGATGGAGACACTAACCTGCTGTTGAGTCCACATTCTCCCACGCTGCTGCCCCGCCCAAGACATCATCAACCTCCTTCAGCCGTGGGTACTTCCTGTTGGAAATCTTCACAACAGAAGAGGTAAAAATAACATGCAATTAATTGAACATTTAAAGACAAGGTGCATGTAACAAAACACTAAAGTCAGAAGAAAAATGGGTCTACACGACATCTACTTTGCCAATCATCATTGATAATAAAATACAAATTTGGGGGAACGTACTGTATGTAGCAATGCCACATGATTTTTAAATATTGAAAATAACCATATGATGTGACCCCTCATTTTAAAGCTTATGTAATTGCGAATGCAATGAGGTAACGTTTTTTTTGAAAAAAAACGTTGTTTATGCAAATTAGCGCATATTTAATGAGGAAAAGTTAAAAAATCTTCCACTCGCATATTTACATATTCATGAGCATACAACTGATGTACATTTTATGTTAAATGAGATAAATGTTATGTTTTTTAATGGAAAATTAATGTAACTGCAGAAGAATTGATTAAGGAAAACCAGTGTGCACTTATGTTGATTTTATCAATATGCAAATTATGCAAATTAATGCATATATAATGAGGTACTTTTTGCATATATAATGAGCCACTTTTTGCATATTTAGCAATTTTTCTAACTTTTTTACGTTATCCTATGAGCAAAATGTTACCGTTTTGATCATTGTTATGTCACTTGATTTTATTTTCTTTTACAGGTATGGGATGCTGCCATGCTGCCAGCAAAACAGGATATTAAATGCAGAATGCTACATGAAAATAATTGTGTATAAAACGTGTGTGCTTATTTAAAAAGAGTAAAAAAGGAAAGAAAGATGGTGTGTAAGAAGGGGTGGGAAATACCTCCACATCGCCAAGTTTATGAAGTATGAACACCCCTTGAAAAAAAAAAAAACCTGTACAATAATAATTGGGACAGAAGGGGAGGAGGTATGCCCCCTATTTTTATAACACCTCTTAACAGGTAGGCTAAGTAAAATTATTATAATCACTTGTTTTACAAAATTGATACAAAATTAAGTAACAAATAGGTACTGGTTATGCCCCCCTTTTATAAACACCCTGAAAAAAAAACACCTCCTTAACCTTAAAAACATGAAAAGAAAAAACAATTATGGGAGATGGGAGGGGCGGAAGAGTGCCCCAGTAAAAACAAACAATCAACAGCGCAGACAAATCCATTGTAAAAAAAAAAAAAAGCACAGAAAAATCTACTGTAAAAAAAACACAAACATATAATGTGGGGTATGCCCCCATTCTAATTATGCACACCCTTAAAAAAAAACATGGGAAAGAAATGTTCTTAATCACTAAAAAAAAAAAAAAAAACAGGGGCCGTTAAGTGCCCTATAAAAGAAGCTAGATAACATTCCCATTTTAATTGTAAACTAAAAAGGAAAAAAGCAAAAAGAGGGTTGGGGGGGGGGGGGGGGGGGGGGGGGGGTCACCACAGTCACAAAATTGCACTTTCCTATCAATTGTAATAATTGAACATGAAAAATTAATTTATATCTATATTTGTCATAGGGGGGGGGGGAGGGGGGGAGATTGCCACGAGTGAAAAAAAAAATAGCAGGGTAACATTTTAAATTCATTTGTAAACCAAAAAAAAAGATGGAAGGGGCATGCCACTAATCCACCGCTGAAAATAAAAAAAAGTGTAGGATTAGAAGGAAGAAAGCCCCAGTGCTATAATCCCCCCCCCCCCATCACCCCACCCCCCCCCCACCCCCAAAGAAAAAACCCACCCCTACCCCCCAAAGAAACCCCCCCCCCCCTCCCCAAGAAAAAAAAATTTGTATTTATAATTACCCCACTCCCCAGGCCCAGGCCCTTGTTTCCCACTTTTTGAAAATTATTAAAGTTTTATAAGAAAAAAGTCCACATAAATCTTGCAAATGTCATATTTGCAGCCTCCCCACAAATAAAAAGTAATATTCAAGCAATAAAATAAAGAAATTTAGATAATTTCAACACGATTCCTACTAATTTGCTTGTAATATTACTAATAACATGAATTTCAGTAACTGGGACTACAGTAAACTGTACTATAATCCAACATTGAGGGCAGTAGATCGATCACAAGTGGATCGATTCTAACAATTTTCAATGAGTATACGATCAAACTAGCTCTTGCGGTACATATGCGACACTGTGATTGGCCATAAATTTGGTATCAAATGAAAGCTGACCAATCACAGAGTCCGAAAAGTTTTGTCCATAGCTTGTCTGTAGGGGTAGGTGCAAAGATATAGCCAGTTGAAATCCGGTCATATTTTTGGTCTTATTTGTCATCTTTTTCACCATTCAAATCTCAAGAAAATTTAGCATTAAAAAATCAGAAATTTCATAGATACGAAGAAGAAAACTCTTACCTTTATTTTGATGTACTTTGAAGCCATGTAGACACATGAAAACTTCGGGAAAATACGAAAGAACGAGATCGTTCAACCCGGAAGTGTTCGCCGCAGGTGAGTGCTCCGTACGCAAAAGTCACATCACAACTCAAAAAATACGCACACAAAACGCACATTTTTCTTCGTTAAATTCACTTTATTTAATCAAACCAACATAATATCATCATTCAAATAATGTTAGTCTACGGAAAAATCATGAAAAGATAAATTCTAAGTGAATATTTTTTGAGATATTAGCACAAAAACAAGATCGAAATTTGCGTGTTGTCGGAATAGCAAGCCCTAAAATCGGGGTCCGTTTCACATCTACAATGTATTGTAAATGGTCCTGATAGGACCATTTACTGCTCACAGTGGTAAAAATCTACGGGACACAATTTGAACTACAAACAGAGAGAAAAGAACAGCATATCTAAAGTAAAAAATTGCATACCTAGATTGAAGCTGATTTTATGATTTATTGTACAAAATTTCATTTTCAAAATGATAAGTCATACTTACAAAAATCGTCATATAAGTTCCATTTCTTTCTCTTCCTGCTCGATGTCCCATCGTAAACAAAGAAAGCCCGCCCGCAACATGCGGAGGCCGCTTATTATTGTCCAAAACAAGCCAACTCGCGATCTGCAAGCATGCCCGCCGTATCCGATTTCGGATACGCCGTGTCAGAATTCGGATACGGTAACACGTGTGGTGTGGGAAGCTTGCGGGAAATACATGACAGTCATCCAGATAGCAGCAACACTTTCGAGAGGGATCACGACTGGGATTTTCTCAGACTTTTTATTTTCCAAAACTGCAGATTTTCCATTTTTTTCGACATTTGAAGAATAATTTGGACCATTTGGTAAGTTCATATAAATTATAATACTTGTATCATTTTTAGGGCCAGTCATGATTGATTTTGTTGAATTTAAGATAAGAATTTTGTGTGAAATTTTGACAAACTTTTTTTGTACTGTCCCACATTGTTCCCGTATAGCGCAGCATTACAATGTAGTGTTGTGTGTATAGGACCTAGAACGCTAGTGCTTCGCGCTGGCTAACTCTAGAGTTAATTTGACACTTCGAGTTGTAACGGCTCTTTTTGAATGATAACAGGGGTTTTACATTGTCGTTTGTAATTGTGTATACTTTTCGAGCATGGTGAAGTTATATTAGTTTGTACCGTAATCGTGCAGGTTTTGGTTACTAAAGTTAAGTTTGACCAACACTCACCATTGCCTTTAAACATCTCAGTTAAAATAAATAACGACAAACGTGTACATGTGTGATCCATGTTAACATTTTCTCAAATGTGCTCACTGAGAATGTGCTTTTATTACTTAGGCAGGCGCACCCCTGCAAGTGCAAGCCTCAGGTTCAGGTCAACACTTCAGCATCACGCACGCGCTCGCACACTCTTTCGCGATTCATAACAGTTAACACACACACACACGTACACACACAATAATTAATTAATGGGACTACACATCAAAGTTCAAACTTACTTTTCTTGTTACATTGTGTACATATGGACACGTATTGCATGCAAATCTGAGGCATTTGGGTCCTTCCTCTACAACCAACACATTAGCACAAGTTGGACAAAATAACATTTTCAAGAAATGACGGAAATAACGGCAAAAATTCGGTAGTAAGTTGATGGTATGAGGAAAAGTCAATGAACCATGTAATCAACTGAAGTTGTGCACTATAATTTGTTCATTATTCACGCGAGCAAAATACGGTATCCCTCCGTTTGGCACCAGTTGTTATTCCATCACAGGCTAGGCGTAGGAGGCGAGGGCTGATGGCTGCACCCCCGGGAGTTTCATCACATCACATCACATCACATCAGGGTACGGAAAAGAAGGATGACTCCTGTAGACTTTCCGGTCTTCTCTGCGTTGATTGTTGCTACTGTACGTCTATTATAAACTTCAGCTGCGCATGCATTGAGGATCGGCTGTTTTGAATCTTTGATTCCACCAATGTTTATCCAAAAGATTCTTAAAATTATGGACAGTTTTTGCTTCAACAACTTTCTCTGGCAAGCTATTCCAGTCTGATACCACTCTCTGACTAAAAAATTTACTTCTGATGTCCAAACTTGATCTCTCCTTATACAGTTTGTGTGCATGCCCCCTAGTGGTTGCATGAATTGCTGGAGTGAAGAAAAGTTCACTGGAGATTCCAAGCTTCCCATTCATCAGTTTGAATACTGTTAATGTTATCATATCTCCACGCCGTCTTCGATAATGCAAGGAGTGCAGGTTGAGACATTCCAAGCGTTGCTCATATTCCATTTCACGGAGATCTGATGCTATACGGGTGGCTCTTCTCTGAACTTTTTCTATTTTGTCTGCATCGAGCTTATATCGTAAGTGCCAAAGTATATTTCCATACTCTAAGTGTGGACGTACAAGTGTAGTGAAGAGTATTGGCAACATCTCTATGGTTATCTCTGAAAATGGCCTTTTAATCATTCCTAGAATCTGGTTAGCTTTTAATACAGCCGATGACACATGTTGATGGAAGTTGAGTTCTTCGTCTATTATCACCCCAAGATCCTTCTCTTGTCTTGTCTCTTCCAGTTCTGCATCATCCATGACGTAACTGTATCTCGGGTTGTTTCTCCCGATGTGCAAAACTTTACACTTTCCAACATTGAATTTCAGTTGCCAAGATTTGGACCATTCCACTGCCTTATCTAGATCTTCCTGGAGTGACTCCTTTTTCGTAATCGAGCTAACATCACTAAAAATCTTTGTATCATCAGCAAATATGTAAATGCTATTGAAAATAGCATCCGGGAGGTCATTAATGTATATAATGAAGAGTACAGGTCCCAGAACACTCCCCTGTGGAATCCCGCTTTGAACGTGGCACCAGTTTGAATTTGCACCATTTATTGCCACTCTCTGCTCCCTTCCAGTGATGAACGATTTTATCCATGTATATATGAAGGTTCTCTTCTATTCCATAGGCTGATAGCTTCTTGAGCAATCTCTCATGTGGCACAGAGTCGAACGCTTTACAAAAATCAAGGTAAACGATATCGATGGGATTTCCAGAGTCAAGTATTGATGTAATCTCTTCCATAGCGCAGAGGAGCTGTGTCATACAAGATCTGTATGTTTCGAAAACATCCCCCGCCACTTAAGCCTTTGTGTATAAGTATACTTTATTTGATATGATTATTCTGGAGCTAGTCGTGATGTAAACGTTTTATAGGGCCTGGAAATGTTTACGAGTCTCAAAAGTGTTTTTTTTTGGTATTATCATTTTGAAGAGATAATAACGTGATTTGCGTATTTTTATTTTTTATAATTATTATTTGAAAAAGTGATAAAAACAACCATAGGCGCCGGAAGTGGGGGGGGGGGGGGGCAGTGGAAGCGGCGCCCCCCCCCCCCCCCCCCCCCCCAGGCGCGCCGGAAGCAGTTTTGGATTGGGGGGGCAAAGACCTAAGGGGCTCAAGATTTTGTGTGTGTAGGGGCTCATGCCCAACCACACTCACAGGGTTGACAACTTTTGAGCCTGTGGTGAGAGCACCGTGAGAGTGAGAACATTGCGAGGGAGCGAAGCGACCAAGCCCAAGGGAGCGTAGCGACTGAGCGGGGGAGGGTGTGGGAGGGGGGTGTCCCCCCTCCCACGGTAGGGAGCTTTTGCATTTTGGACTTGAAATTGTGCAATTTGGTGCATACCTAGATAGGATCTGGGAAAGCGTGTTATGATTTAATCGACCAGAAATTTTGTTTTTACGAAGAAAACAAATAATTGACACACTAATAAATATGCACCCCAACACACACACAAATATTTGTATTTAGTGTCATACACAGTTCCAACATAAACCGTATGCCCACATTATGTATGATCCCAACAACATAGCCTACAGTCAAGAATGAGTCCCGAGGGCTGGGGCAGAGCAGAGGGGGAGGGTTTGGGAGGGGGTATCCCCCTCCCACGGGGAAGATTTTGCATATACTTAAAATGGTGCAATTTGGTGTACGTCATGCCATACCTGTGAAGGAAATTTAGAATCAGAGTTAACATGTCATGATTCGAAAAAAAACAAAGAATAAATGTGTATGCTCTCATCAGATGTTTACCAGTTTACAGTTCAAATATAACAATATTTACACAAACATGACACAAATCTGCCCTAATATGCCCTACTTTAAACCCAAAGTGGCGATATACAGTAAGCCCTTTGAACTTAATTGCAGGGGTGGGCCTGGCCTGACATACTAGTAATCCGAACGCTGCTAAAATCACGCCCGTAGTGCAGTGGCCAGCGGCTTTCGAATTTCAAGAGCGCCGTTGATATGCTAGGTGTGGCGGCCGGGGTGCGCATGTTGCTGCAAACGCTCACAAAATATTACATGACCCTGGGTATACTTAGTTACGAGACGCATCTCACGCTCGGTTCTTTAAATTTGTAACATAGGAAAACAGTACTTTAACTTGATGGAAGTGCTTATACAAATTTTTAAACTAAATGAAAACCTCTATAATCTTTAATTGTTATCATTTTTAGCCTGGGCGTGTGATTTTCAAAGATTAGCGTAAGAGCGTGAGAAAGGGGTAAAATGCGTGTGTCTCACGCCCAATGCGTGAGAGTTGGCAACCCTGCACTCACCCCAGAACATACGCAAGTTACACAGCAAACTGAGATAATCTGTTTTTGAACGTTAGAATTAACAAGTCTTAGCTCATACATTTTATTTTTTCTTTCCCACTCTTCTTTTTTGTTGTCCCCCCCCCCCCCCCCCCCCCCCCCCCACCCCCCCACTTTTTGGATGGGGGGGGGGGGGGGGCGGCCGCCCCCTTCCTCCCCACTTCCTGCGCCTATGGTAGTAGTAGTAGTAGTAGTAGTAGTAGTAGTAGTAGTAGTAGTAGTAGTAGTAGTAGTAGTAGTAGTAGTAGTAGAAGTAGTAGTAGTAGTAGCAGTAGAAGTAGTAGTAAAAGTTGTTCCATGACATATGCTCCGCCGACATATGCTCCGCCGACAATTGCTCCGAAATATGCGACTAAAGCTCCGCGACAAATGCTCCGCGGCAAATGCTCCGCCGACATATGCTCCGCCGACAATTACTCCGCCGACAAATTACTCCGCCGACAATTGCTCCGCCGACAATTACTCCGCC
>JBAMJV010006846.1:0-136986 GCA_037951105.1 Echinarachnius parma | reverse complement strand
CCCTGATCAGGGGTTTTGGCACGCACGGGCAGAGTAAAAAACCCCTGATCAGGGGTTTTGGCAGGCAGAGTAAAAAACCCCTGATCAGGGGTTTTGGCTCGCACAGGCGGAGTGAAAACCCCTGATCAGGGGTTTTGGCAGGCAGAGTAAAAAACCCCTGATCAGGGGTTCATGGCTCGCACAAGCATAGTGAAAACTGATCAGACGGACACACTTTCAAACGTACTCAAGTATCAATAACTAACAGAAAAACAAATAATTGAATGATGATGACACCAGGTTATAGGGTTATTTTACTTCATACACAGTTGGTATTTTTGTATTTCTATGTTTAACTTATATGATAAAAATCATATTTTATATAAAATAACAACTGAAATAATAACAAAAGTTACTACTAAGATAATTAAATAATTTAATAATACAATACTCAAGTATCAATAACTAACAGAAAAACAAATAATTGAATGATGATGACACCAGGTTATAGGGTTAGTTTACTTCATACACAGTTGGTATTTTTGTATTTCTATGTTTAACTTATATGAGAAAAATCATATTTTATATAAAATAACAACTGAAATAATAACAAAAGTTACTACTAAGATAATTAAATAATTTAATAATACACACAATAAACGGTAATGATAATTATATCAATACACATAATTAAAATATCAAACGAACCAATACATATTTTTTTATATCTCTTTAGAGCAAAATAATATATTACATAAATTATAACAACTTATAATATATACAAAACAATAGTTACTATACTAATAATAAATACATTTATATCGCGCGCACATACTAAGATAATAACACAATGAAATATATACATACTACATTATAACAAAGATATCAATACATATATCATAAATATCAGTCATAATAATACTCATGATGGACATGAACTTTTGTAGGTACATTTATATTTGAATATGAATAAGAAAAAAATAATGGAAAAAACGAATAATAAGAAGACTATTTGTAATCGATCGATCGATCACATGTTATGATCGTTCATGATCGATCACAAACCCGCTATCGAGCGTTACGTCCGACCCCTTCTCGTCGCGTCGGATGTCGACGCCGATATCGTGAGTTACCGTCTTCGGATTGCTTTGAAATTTTCGTCACTTGTCAATAATAATTAACTGATCACTGTGTGTGAATTTCATAAGAATCGGTTTCGTATTTTTGAAATGCTAGGGGGGTGTGCATTTGTATACCTTTACCCAAAATTAATACTTAATGTACATAAATGGAACTCTTCTAATTTACAGCCTTTTCTTCAGGTTTTAATTGCACATGAACATGAAAGGCATTCCTTTCACTGCAGGGGACGAAACGTATTATTATCGTCACGTATTCTGAAAGAGGATAATTATATACAACAGTGTGGTGATTGATTGTAAAGCAAGTAACACATAATGGCAGGAAGGACATGAATATATATCATTCGTGAACATAACAAAATATGTGTCGAGAAAAAACTACACAAATTAGAAATTTGCTATTCCCTTCGAGATTTTGAAATCACCAGAGACTTTGTCCATAACACACCAGGTTCGCGTAACAGGTTAAACTTAACTGGTATCATCGTGTAGATTTCCTTAAATGAGAATTTAGATATTTTTCAATTTATCTTCATGATCTGGTTTTAATCAATAACTTGCTCACAAAATTCAAAGGTTATTTCAGAAATATCACAGTTTATAAACAGATCAGAGACAAATGTTTGGCCTGATTATAAAATAATTCCGTCAAGGACTCCGAATATGATGCAATTGGACTCTTATCATAATAATGGTAATTTATTTCTGCCATCAGGGCGTGTTTCTACATTTTCTCCGAGTTGGCTGGGGAGGGGCTGCGGCCTCAACTCTCCTGCCTCCTTGTGTTGCATATCTTAGCCTATGTATTTCTTGAAATAGTGTTTTGATAGTAACTACCTATTGAAATAAGATTAGTTCTGCACAATAAAAGAAACAAAATGCAACAGATGGAGAAAAAAATGAAAACGAAAATACACACTTTAATTTTTCGATATCACGACATTTATTCACACAAGCACTTCTAAACACAAGCAAACCGAACAATCAAAGGGATAGTTGAGTTTGGTATAGATGGCCCTACAATATTATGTTGTGAGGAATTTAACAACTGAGTGTCAAATTTAAAAGAGCATACACTCTTAATGACACACTAAACTTAATTTGATCAAAATTGGTTAAGAAACGGGTGAAATATTCATAAATATAAACATTTGTAATTATTGTGATGGGACCCCACAATAATTCAACCATTATGAACCAGCCGTAAAAATAAAATGCTTACACTTTTCAAAAATTCACCAAAGATATTTTGAAATAGTTGTTGATAATCTCTCTATTTAATCATAATTTTAACAAAACATCACATGCACTCTTTCTCTAAAATGGTTAAAACAAATGCGTTTTTAGAGAGCGCCTTCTTGGGTTTTAGTGCCTGTTTTTTTAATAATAACAGGCTTTTTACTTAGTATAGCTTGAATGTTTGTTCTACATTTTGAGCATGGTGGAGTCATAACTATTAGTTTATAATGTTATGGTGCAGATTTTGGTTACTAAAATTCAGTTTGACCAAAACTATACTCTCTTTACCATGATGATTTGAATAATTGTTGATGATTTCTCTATTTAATCATTATTATAACAAACATCACATGCGCATCTTTTTATCTAAAATGGTCGAAACAAAAACCGCACTCTATATACCAACATCAACTATCCCTTTGAAGGACAAAGAATCCGGACAAATTGTTGTATGCACTATAAGACACTAAAGAGGATGAATATTCACTAAAAATTGGAGCACAATCGGACAAGAAATAAGAAAACTATGGCTCTTTGACAATATCCATTTATTTCTGAGTGACTCAAATTGCCAGCGCACTGTCATGACTGTGTGAAAGTTGTAAACAACTCCCCATATGTTTTGTACACAAAATTTCAATTTTGTTCAATTTTCTCAAAATATACGTTTACCATTCGTTTGAGTTCAACATATGTTTTGTAGAATACATTTATACACAACATATCGTGAGTTTGGGGAATGGAAAAGTGTGACTATGACGCAAACTGTAAAAATGGGAAAATTGTGTACAAAACTTATCGGGAGTAGTCCACACAATTATTAGAGTACTTTGCCAATTTGAGTTCCCCATAGGAATAAATGGGCATCTTCAAAGAGCCATAGTTTTATGTTTATGGCCCGACTATGCTCTAACTTTCAGAGTTTATTCCTCCTAATCTCTTCAAGTCTATGGAAACAACAGTTTGCTTGGGTTTCACATCCCGTTAAGTGTTACAATACTTTTTATCGATTATTGAGATGAAAAAAAAGTAACAAATTAGAATACAGAGAGCCAAATTTAAATATTTCATACTTATTTCAAATAAACATATCTGCACGTATTTGTACATAACTGGTCTGACAAAGCATTTGCCAATCAATGCTTAATTACTGAAAAGATTAACACTACAGAGTGGAATGCAACTTCTTCCAAGGTGAAAGTTTGCTCACAATGGCATCACATATTTGAATATCATTCTAACTGACACACTTTCAATTTAAATAGCAGTTGCTATGTCAGATAAGCTCAACCATGATATGGGGAACATGCAGTGCATGTTATTGTGAGCATGTGACACACTTTCAATTTAAATAGCAGTTGCTATGTCAGATAAGCTCAATCATGATATGGGAACATGCAGTGCATGTTATTGTGAGCATGTTCTTTTGTAAGTATGCCTTTTGTTCATCTCCGGCTAGTTGACCAGCCAGTGATTGAGAGATGATGTCACAGGGGGGGTTTTACTCTGGGGAGGTTTTTTTTTAGAGATATGCCTCGGCAAACTGAAGAAAATAATTGCTAAAATGTTTTTAAAATATGCAAAACATATGTATGTCAAATAGTTAACAAATAGTCGATGTAGACATTAATATAGTTGAAGGCAACTTGCATTTGGATTTCAGTGAGCCTTTAATCACTGTAAACTTGAAAAATATCACAAAATGAATGTAATATACATGATATACTTGTGGTACTTGATATGTTTTTAGTGAACAACCAGACACTATCTTTAAAGATCTTAATGAGTCGTGGTCGAGGGCTTTAAAGTTGCAAGAAGTGCTGTACATCGTAGAAGGTGACAAAATATACTTACAATATCAATCGAAAGCCTATAGTTGCATGAGTAAATCTAAGTAAAATATGTCAAAATTGAACCCCCCAAAATGCGAAACTATCCATCCACCTAACATTAGGCAGTGGAAACGAATCTGCGTTCATGCCGAAATAAGTAATAAGAATACTTTCACATGGACTCAAATCTAGGCGGAAATTCACAACAAATTTTCAGAAAGAACCAGTACTCAGGTATATCTTTAGGTTGATGAAAAATAACGATTTGTAACAAGAGAGACCAAATGAAACATCAATACACACATTTGTAAATGAGTATTCTAAAAAAATTGAATGCACATGTTCACGTTCCTTTGTCTAACCACCATGGCCGGTATTCTACTTAATGTATCAACTTAAGCTACTGTAGATTAAAAAGACAGAAATAACTAAACTGGGCCCAAAAAGAAACTTATAATTTTTCACATGGTCATATCTTGAAAATCTGTCCATCAAAATTAACCAAAATGACACACAGGATTACTTAAATACCCCTCTCCAATGACATATCAATATCCAAACGGTTACCTTACTGACAGAACTGACAAATGCACTGGCATGGAACCATTTGCTGTATCACATGTCACAGCCTGGACATTTCGGCAACAGAGTTTAAGGCAGGTGAGGAAGTCAAAACAAATTGAAATGAAGGTAATGTCAGTTACCCAAGCACAGACATCAATAGTGGGTGTGTCCACCATGTGCTTGGAAGCATTCAGTGCATCTGCTATGCATGCTGTCCACCATGTTTCTGATACAGGTTTGGGGAGATTGTTCCTCTCTTCCTGTAGAGCTGCTCTGAGTGTGCATTAACAGACGGATTGTCCCTATAGTGTGACATGTGGTCCCGGAAGTTGTTCCATGTCAGTGCTTTTTGCTGTTGTGTCAGTTGGGCAACTGCTTGGTTACTGACATGTGTTTATAGTAGAGTATTTAAGTAATCCGGTGTGTCAGTTTGGATCGTTTTGATGGACAGGATTTTAAGATATGACCATGTGAAAAATTATAAGTTTCTTTTTGGGCCCATTCTAGTAACCAGTTAAATCGTTCCACACCTGTGGTTCCAGTTGATTAACCCATTGATGGTTGTCATGCGCCACCAGAGATAATAATATCTTTCCTCAGAGTAAGTTTCCATTGACCTGGTTGAGTAGGTCACCAGTGATATTGGTTGAGCGAAGGAGTACACTTTTCCCAGGGGGCTGAGGTCTTTTAACAGAATAAATATCCTTCCTTTTTTTCATTTTTCACCTGGCAAGCAAAACAAAACAAAAATGGGGTTCGCCTCTCTGATGCCTGAAAAATATATGTTTCTGCTGATTAAGTCCAGAAAAAAATACGATTTGGCCAGAATTTGAAGAAGATTTTGCCCGAAAATGTCGTGATATTGCCCGATAACGTCAAGACTGCCCGAATGTATCCCGAGTTTGTCCGAAAACGCATGATGGATGACACTTTTTGCCGAAACTGTATGTGCTTTCGGCCCGAATATGGACTCGCAGGTGTTGGGGGGGGGGGGGGGGGGTTGCTGCTAGCCCGTAGCCCCCTTCGCCTCCTACGCCTATGAATATTATGTCCTTTTGATCCTCGGATCAAAAGGACATAATAATACTGGTGACTTGTTAAACCATTTCATTAGAATGTAAATCAGCTCCCTGTCTCGATGCCTAATGAGGAGAAACAATCAGAGCTGGTCCGTGATAACCATCAATGGGCAAGTTAAATTTCACAGCTATGAAACGGGTTAATTGGATACTGGTAATTTATGTCAATTTAAGTCTAGCTTAAGTTGATACATTTAGTAAAAATCTAATACATACATGATACACTCATACACAATAATTACTTAATATTGATACTG
This sequence comes from Echinarachnius parma, assembly GCA_037951105.1. Classification (NCBI taxonomy): domain Eukaryota; kingdom Metazoa; phylum Echinodermata; class Echinoidea; order Clypeasteroida; family Echinarachniidae; genus Echinarachnius; species Echinarachnius parma. The sequence goes on along the minus strand of JBAMJV010006846.1, from coordinate 130,894 downwards.
AATTAGACAAAAAAATTCAAAACACGTAAATACATATTGATTACAACTTCTGTTAACCTAAATTATTTAGAAGAAGAAGTTGAAAAATCAGAATAAGAGACCCAATTTACAAAAAGACTTGAATTCGTCACTTTGACGAATTAGGTGATACGCATCGATTCGTTATAATATAAGGATGATTCTCAAAATAACCACTCCGTCATCAGCAGATAAATGATATCAGAACCTAGTTCAAAATGGCGATCCACATTGAGGTATCCCCACACTTGATAATCAGTAAAGGGATCTAGTAACATTGTCCAAATCCTCAAACTCTAATTGGAATTCTAGCGGATCCCTCATACCATTTGTATTCATATTAACAATAGAAACATGTGACAGATTCGGTTTTTAAAATTTCCCTTTTGTTAAAAAGATAGTTACGATAGAATTGTTCGGATGTTTGAAGTATCCACGGGATAGTCGTAACTGTGTACAAATTGAGTGCAATGATATAGCGAATATCACTTTGCATTTGTTTTTCTCGTTACTCGGCCAGTTAACGTCCGTTTAACTTGAAATAGATACAAAAAGATAACAGCACATGCCAACAAAGTTACTAGATCCAGGGTAATCCTGAAATCATACTGATCGATCATCTGCAAATCGATTTCAAAATATCAGGTGGATATTATTATGCCTTTACAAATTTGTGCGAGAACAAATTTTAATAAATTGTAATTAAAATCAATGAATTTGAATGAAAGATCAACAATATACACATTTCGACATTAAGTCAATTTACTAATCTCATGATAATAAATGCAAACTAGCAAACTAAAAATGAAGATAAATTTCAATTATTTGTTATTTTACATTAATATAACATAAATCACAGAATTATTACATTTTATAGAATATTATAGTTGATAAATTAACGAACCAGGGGGTGTTTCACAAAGATTCTAAGTTTAGTTCAACTCTACGTTTGACCTTATTGCTATGGAAATCCATTTGTAGATTTGGAAAACAATATAAATTATTCTAAAGCAAACAAGCAAAGGTTTAATAATTTTCATAAATGTTGCATCAAAATGTTCTAGAAAGATGATTTAAATCAAAATGTTATGCTTTTGAAAAGGGAGTTTTATATAAACGTTCAAAGAAACTAATTGCTTTCCATACTTTTTAAGTTCAACTTCGAGTTAAGTTCAACTTACGATCTTTTTGAAACACCCCCAGCAATAGCAAAGCCTGCTAGTCGAGGCCGATCCTCTTACAATTATCACAAGATGTCAGATATTTTGTTTCGGTAACTTACAACGTATTTACAATATTTACAGTGATTAATATTAAGTGATTATTCAAATGTATAATTACAGGGTTTTATGCCGAATTGTTCAACATAATTCTCTATGACATATCTTTGTTCAATAATTTCCGGAAACTGAAAGGAGAGTTTATATCTGTCAGATAATCAGGAACCTCTCTCCAAGTTAAGCTACCTGCATTGAAGATGGATTGTTTACCACCTTCAGTTTGTATTTTTGATTGATTGTAATCGAGTCTTTGTTTAAAGGGTACCACCACCCAAAAATAATAATCTTTTTATAGAAAGGTAACATCTTTAGTATTCCATTCCTTCACAAAAGTTCACAAAAATATGTTTTCAGAAAAAAATATATAATTGGAAAACGCATCACCATTCTCAGCCATGCGGTCATGCGGTCTGAATGCGCAGACTATTATGCGAGCAGAGCCAGTGGCGCTCTATGCAGAGTGAACGAATCATCCGGGATTCTATTGACGTACGCGTGAATTGCATTGGCGCACTCGCAAATGCCTGGCCCGTGTGGAACCACGAGATAGCCGTGGTTCCGTAAGTGGTGGAAATTAATTGCTTTGTTTATGAATTACACAACCCTTTGCAAAATGTTGGGTATCTATTTGATATCACAAAATGGTACCAAATCATATAATAATGTGTTGTCCTTTGCCTGGTGGTCCCCTTTAAGCCTAGTTACATGACAGTGTTCAGTTTAGAGCAATTATCAGTAACATCATGAGACACATTTGATTGTATTCTCTGGTGTTTTGTATTGCAATATACAATTGAATGTTTGTCATATCATATAGGAACGTACACTTTTATAAGTTTATCCTTGGCTTTTCACGTACAGTATGTTTTCTTTTTCCATTCATTCTTAAATGATTATTGATAAAGCTTATGCATTCATTTTTGTACCATGAAGACTAAATATAATTGCTAAGCTTTTTTTCTTCTTTTTAAATGTGTGTGTATAATGTATGCGTTTGTCCTTGAATGAATTAGAATAAAAATTGAAATCAAATTGAATGAAAAAAAAAAGATATATAAGGAGCTATACTTCCTTGCCGGCTCCTACATTAATTTGCATTAGGATGTGCATTAGCTGATTACTGTTTTTTTTTTTTTTTTTTTTTTTGGGGGGGGGGGGGATGGTAGAAATGGAAATAATACGTTCTAAATTGAATCGAAAAAGTAACATCCGTCAGAAGTATAATACATATATTTAGACAAATTATATCCAACGTATTTTATCCTTTTCCCCTTTATAATGTGTATTTCTTTGAAGAAACACAACAAACCCAAATATTGAAAATTAAACAAAACATCAAAATCAAATACATTGATTATTAAAGAGGCTAAATATCACTTACATTTCTAAAATTGTGCAATAAAACCAAAACATTAATACATTTTTTGTTTTGCTATCTTCTCAATATGTTAAATAATCCCATCCGCTAGTATCATGGATTTCACAAGACTTCGATCTTAAGTAGCAATGATTAAATAAGCAGTCATCTTCATTGATAATTATGATAATGTTATGCCATGATGTAAGCAATTGACATTGAGTGCCAAGGTCGCATTTTTGCATACACAAGAATGCCATGAAGTTGTAATTTCCCTGGCACTCAAAGTGTTAAAACAACAAATTAAACATTATCATCAAATCACCTCTAAGCTATGAAACTCCATGCATCAGTGTCCTCGACTTACTGATCATTGATACTAAATATGACAGAGGCAAGTTAGTTAAGATATCTAGTAACCTTTTTCTAAATAAACCAACACACTGGCATCTTAATTTCCAAATCGGGACCGAGACCGATCATACTGATCTACCATCCGCTAATCGTTTACAAAATATGAGATGGATATTATAATGACTTTACAAAGTTGTGCGAGGACATATATACGATTTGTAATTAAAATAAATCATTTTGAAAAAAGGTCAACGAAATACACTGCTGCATCTCATGATAATGAATGAAAACTAGCAACCTAAATTGAAACGAAATTGAACTTAAATTAATTTTAAAACAATTTAACATAAATCACAGCATAATTACAATTTATAGACTATTATAGTTGGTAAATAAAAGGACCTGGGGTGTTTCACAAAGATTCGAAGTTGTACTTAAATCTAAGCTGGACCCAACTATTACGGAAAGCTATTTGTAGCCTTGGAATACAATATATTCCAAATCAAACATGGAATCGTGAAATCTCCTTGGGAATAGAAAATATTGATGATTTGAATCATATTTCATGCCTTTGAAAAAGAACTTTTACAAAAAATGTCCAAAGAAACTAATGGCTTTTTATAATTCTGAAGTTCAACTCACGATCTTTTTGAAATACCACCAGCAATAGCGAAGCCTTCTAGTCAAGGCCGATCCTCTTACAATTATCGCAAGTTTTTCCTATATTTGTGTGTAATTTTCAACGTATTTACAATATTTACAGAAATGATTATTCGAATATATATTTACAGGTTTTTTTATGCCGAATCATTCAACATTATTCTCTATCTTTTTTTAATTATTTCCGGAGACTCTTACGAAAGTTTTTATCTTGTAGATCATCAGGAACCCCTCTCCAAGTTATGCTACCTGCATTGAATATGGATTGTTTACCAACTTCAGTTTGTATTTTTGCTGGATTATAATTTAGGCTTACTTTAAGCCTAGTTGTATGACAATGCTCAATTTTAAAGCAATTATTCAGTAAAACCATGAGATAAATTATGATGTATCATGTCAACCGATAAAATTGTCAATAATCATATCAATAGATCCAATGGCAAATTTGAACAATGACAAAATACTTAGGGATTATAAATAACGAAATAAATGGTTAATACATAATTCTCTGGGCCCTTTAAAGTAGATTGCACGTACTATTTGGTTTGGTAGAGTAATCCAATTCGAGTAAGTTTAAGTGTAAACGAATGAGAGATGCATGTTTCAATAAAAACATAACGTACATTATGCGTGACTATATTTGCCACAATTGCCACAGTTTGTTTTACATTTAACCATTTGGCGACGTGCAACGCACTCCAGCATCTTCACTATGAAAACAGTTATGCATTCCAAGACCAGCGTTGGGACAAGATGCAATGTTGGTTTCACTTCCGGTACACTGGACGTTGTCTAGGATGATTTCACCTTTGCCTTGTCCAAATCCGGCATCCGATACTTTACTTCCAGTACTACCAAGACCAAGACTGCTGCAGACAACACCAGCATCAGTATCGTCCCAGTGGTCATCGCAGATAGTTCCCCAGACTCCATTGTAGTAAACCTCAACGCGACCCTCATTGATGCTACTACCGTGCACAAGACGAGTATGAAGTTCTGAATGTGAGAACAAATATATTGAATGGAAAAGAGCAAAGAAAATAGGATTCCAACGGGATTCGAACCCGAGACCTCCAGTTGCTCTTACCGACTGAGCTATAGAAAACCTTAGTGCGGTGTTCGGCCCTGAAACCCCTTAGTTTTCTTTGCTCATGTGGTCAGAAGCTCTTATAAACCTGACATAAGCCCGAAGGAAAGAAATCGGTTACAGTCCGTTATTCCGAAGGTTCGTTATTCCGAAGGTTCAGTTATTCCGAAGGTTCGTTATTCCGAAGGTTCGTTATTCCGAAGGTTCGTTATTCCGAAGGTTCGTTATTCCGAAGGTTCGTTATTCCGAAGGTTCGTTGATCCGAAAATAAAATCGGGTTCGTTATTCCGAAGGTTCGTTATTCCGAAGGTTCGTTATTCCGAAGGTTCGTTGATCCGAAAATAAAATCGGGTTCGTTATTCCGAAAATTAAATCGGGCTTGTTATAATACTATAGTTTGTGTTTTGTTTATTTAATTTACAGCCTGCATTAAGCATACCCCTCCCCCTTTCCCTCCCTTGGCCAGACCAATCAAACATTTAAGTTTATTTTATCTCTTTATATGAAATTATAGCATTATAACAAACCCAAATTCATTTTCGGATTAACGAACCCGATTTCATTTTAGGAATAGCGAACCTTCGGAATAACGAACCCTCGGAATAACGGACCTTCGGAATAACGAACCTTCGGAATAACGAACCCGATTTCATTTTAGGAATAGCGAACCTTCGGAATAACGAACCTTCGGAATAACGAACCTTCGGAATAACGAACCTTCGGAATAACGAACCTTCGGAATAATGCAACAAATGTTCGGATTAACGAACCCTATTTCATTTTCGGATTAACGAACACTCAGGTATAGGAAATTTGCGTGTTCGGAATAACGAACCTTCGGAATAACGAACCTTCGGAATAACGAACCTTCGGAATAACGAACCGCACCCAAGAAATCAACCTGGGGATATATGCGAGGGATCAGCGACGAGATGCAGCTTTTTTTGTATAATTAATTATGCAAAATTAAAAAGCACCGGGCTAGCAATCTGGAGGTCTCGGGTTGGAATCCCATTTTCTTTGCTCTTTTTCATTCATATTATATATTTCTGGTCAGTTTCTTTATTATGTTTAAATAAAAAATATATATTGATCTATTGATCTATTGATATATTGATGTTTAACCCACATATTATGATTTGTTACTTCCCCGATTTGTTAACATGTGTAAGAAAACTCAGGCCTTAAGTGTTAAAATAGAGAAATTAAACAGGAATTCGGGTGAGAAATAGACATGAAGAGCAATACTAGTATAATGTTGAAAACTATTCCCTGGCACCGTAAGATTTAAATTTTGACACACTACCTGATCCACAACGAACTCCTGCACCTTCACTATGTACACAGTCGCTCACTCCAAGACCAGCGTTAGGACAAGATGCAATGTTGGATTCGTTTCCTGTACATTGGACGTCATCCAAGACGACGGGACCTGTGCCTTGTCCGAATTCAGCAGACGATACTGCAGTTCCCGTATTACCAAGACCAAGACCAAGACTAAAACAGACAACGCCAGCATCAGTATCGTCCCAAGAGTTATCGCAGACAGTTCCCCAAGCTCCGTTGTAGTATACCTCAACGCGCCCCTCAGTGCTGATTGCACCATCCACAAGGCGAGTTTGTAAACTAGGAGCTGAAATTAAATTAAAATCTTGGTTTATCCGGACCTTGAGATATCAAATAAATACATCATTGTAACATTATTCTAAAAGAAGTGTGATATTTTCCGAGCAAGTTTAAGGAGACATTTTAAAAACCGAAACATATTTCATTATTTGTAATACCATAAGCCAAACAACAAGGTACAAGAGATGTGTGAAGGCTCCAGAAGATTTTGCTTGATTTTGACAAAATGTATAGATAACTTTACATTTTCAGTTTCAACACACTTTAAATGTGGTTTTAATAAAATACTTATGTAATTTCATGTTAATAGCTCAAAAAGTATCGCAAAGCTTATAATAAAAATTATGGCAATTATAATCAAAAGTGTTATAGTTTCATTGACTATGTTTCTTTTTTAGCACAACTCAATAAAAAAAAAGTGAAGTGCAAAGCTTGGTCCACGAAACCTTCTTTAAATAATTATTGGAAAGTTGTGCACCAGAATGTGCATGTAAGATATACTGTATACCCGACAAAAACTTTTGTTAAAGAGCAATGAAACCCAAGCAAACTGTTGCTTCCATACACTTGAGATTAGGAGGAATACTCTCTGAAAGTTCTAGCATAATCGGGCCATACACAAGATAACTATGGCTATTTGAAGATGCTCATTATTCGTATGGGGAACTCAAATTGGCAACGCACACTTATAAGTTTGTGGACTACTCCCCATATGTTTTGTACTCAAATTTTCCCATTTTTACAGTTTTCTTCATAGACACTTTTCCATTCTCTAAACTTACAATGTGTTGTGTATAACTGTATTCTACAAAACATATGTTTAACTCAAACGAAGGGTAAACATATATTTTGAGAAAATTGAAATTGAGTGCGTTGTCAATTTGAGTCACTCATAGAAATGAATGGATATTTTCAAAGAGCCATGGTTTTCTTATTTACTGATCGATTGTGCTCAAATTTTCATGGACTATTTATCCTATTTAGTGTCTTGTAGTGTATACAACAATTTGTCCGGATTGTATTGTCCTTGAACGTTTCTTGAAAAATTAGCAAAAAAGGGTGACCCAGTCTTTTCTTGGCAGGTCATCACCTGGAGGCAGCTTAGTGTTGGGGGTCACTGTGAATTGAGGGGGTCGTGGGGTGTGCTGCCAGTCGTCATTCCATGCGCTGATGGTGTTGAAAGTCCTATATTGAGAGGGTTGCGGCATGGCGGATGAAGGATCTGCGGGAACGCAGGCGTTGGCGGTCTAGTTGAGCGGTCTGGGTGATGTGGCAAGGGGGAGACGTGTTTGGGGTCTTGGAGGGCCTTGTTCACTTATTGATGTGTGTGGTGTTCCCTGCGGTGGGCCGGGGGTGCAATCCTGGCGAGCACAGGGGGAGATATGTTAGTGTAGGTCTTAAGCATCCGGTGATTATCCTCATAGTCTGATTGAGTGCGGTGTCCAGTTTGCGTGAGTGAGTACTCTGGCACTAGGCTGGGGCAGCCTACTCGGCGGTGCTGTACACTAGGGCAAGGGTGCCTGTACGGAGTGTGGATGTTCTAGCTCCCCAGGTGGAACCGGTGAGGCAGCGGAGGAGGTTGTTCCTTCGTGAAGCTTTGGCGCAGAGGGAGTCAAGAAGTGATCTGTATGTCAACTGTCTGTCCAGTTTTACCCCCATGGTAAGTGGGAGAGGGGTTGCAGGGCAGGGAGGTCCCATTTACGTTGACTGTGAGCTGGCGGTTTACTTCATTGCTGTTAAGGTGAAAGGCGGTTGCTGTTGTTTTTTTGCGGCGCTCAGTTTGAGTCTCCAGGGTCCCGTGCAAAAAGATTTGCAATCAATTGTAAGTCAAAAAATGTCCGCAATTAAACCAATCAGACGTGTGCGTTTTTTAGTCACATGATCGGACCTACAACTAATAGCAACTTTACAATCGATTGCGTCTCTTTCTGCAACGGGACCAAGGTCTTCAGGTATGTAGCAATCAGGGCCATGTCCGTAGTTAGGGCATCTTCCGCTTTGAGCCAGTTTTTGTCACAGTTGAGGAGGGCAAGATCATCTGTGAAACAGTCTTGGGCATTTCGCTGATGTACATGTTGAAGAGCAAGGGTGCCATGACTGAGCCTTGGGGAAGACCGTTTCTGAGTCGGCGAGGACGGCCGGAGTGTCCATCGCTGGTCTTCAGGACAAAGTTGCGGTTCGACAGCATGTTGGAGATGAAGTCTACGAGGTGATGGTCGAGAACCATCTGGAGGAGCTTCAGGGAGAATCCCTGGTGCCACACTGTGCCATAGGCTGCAGTTAGGTCAACCAAGATGGCACCAGCCTTGATCCGCTCTCGAAGCTGGTATCGATGTCGTTGGTCAGCTTTAATATTTGTTGGACAGTGCTTCGGCCGCGGCGAAAACCTGCTTGGTCGTCAGGGAGCTGAGGGTAGACGATTGGTTCCAGCCAGGCCAAGAGGAGTCTTTCTAGGAGCATGAAGGGAACGCAGAGAAGGGAGATGGGTCTGTATACATTGGGGTTGTCTACGGGCTTGTTTGGTTTGGCCAGGGCGATGATAGTTGTTTTGTGCCACATCTTGGGAATGGACTGGTTAGTGAGGCATGATGAGTAAAATGATCGGAGCCATGCCAAGAATTTTGGACCGCTGTGAAGAAGAAACTCAGGAGGGAGGTTGTCAGGCCTTTGGGCCTTACCACTCTTTATCTGTTTCATGGCGGTGGAAAGCTCCTCAAGAGAGAAGGGTGATGATAGTTGTCCGTTCACTCTTGAGGCCTCTCATAGGTTGGAGGTAATTTGCTTGGTCTGGCAAGTGTGGTTCTTATCTGCGTTGAGGAAGCGAGTAAACAACCGTTCTCAAGAAGTTGGTCTGCGAGTGAGTTGCATTTCTTTGGTTTGGGGTTTCTGCCAGTGAGACGATTGAACGTTTTCCAGGCCAGTCTGCTAGAGTGAGTGAAGTCAATACCTTGTACTGTCTCTTCCCATCTCTCTCGGCTGCTTTGATGAGGAGATTGCACAGGGATGAGTAGGCTTGGTCCAGGTTGGGTATGGGTATGGGTACATCGTTTTATTACTTATGATATGGCGTTATGAAGGGTAATACATAAACACCCAAGGTTGTGATATATTATGTATGCGAGCGAGCGGAGCGAGCTTGAACATTTTAGCAATTTCACAGCGGAAAATTGCCATTTGTTACAATATTATTGTATGGATATATTCGTTTTATTACTTATGATATGGCGTTATGAAGGGTAATTTATAAACACCCAAGGTTGTGAAATATTATGTATGCGATCGAGCGGAGCGAGCTTGAACATTTTTAAGCAATTTCACATCGGCAAATCCCAAAATCCCGGAGAAAATGAGGAAGAAAAGAGGGGGAAAGGAATAAATGAAAAAAGGGACCCATGTCTAAGGTTTTTTTTGTTTAATGGGACCCATGTCTAAGGATTTTTTTTATGAAAAGGGGACCCATGTCTAAGGATCTTTCTTGAAAAAGTCACCCTTCCTAGCGGCACATCCCCGTAAACCCCCCCCCTCCCCCCCCCCCCCCCGGGGGGGGGGGGTAGGGCACCATTGAAATTCGCAAAAGCGAGGTCCGGGTTTGATGAGGTGTTCCATCTACCAGAGTGGAAAATGCCTGGATCTTTGTGGTCGAATAAGAGCTGTAAGCCAGTTGCAAAGGCCCAATCTCCAAGCGCAATGCCTTCGTGGGTGGAGCTGTTATAGCCAGAGGTGGTGCTGCGACAGTTGAAATCTCCTGCGTAGATACAGGACGAGTTAAAGGCTGAATTGTGTCAGCCTGAAGCAGGGAGGGAGGAGGCTTATATATGAAGAGCTTAGTACCAAAAGGCGCTAAATCCACTTTCCATACAAATTGAGTTAGCGATATCAGTACATTAATAAGCTTCGTAACTATGTAGAAGCCAAATCTTAGGACAAATTACACAATGAAATTCAAAATATGGGACGATCCATATTTATATTTCTATAGGCATGTGTACAAAGTTTGACAAAGAAACCTGCTTTACTCCAAAGTTGAACAAGTGGATTTAGCGCCTTTTAGAATTAAGCTCTTCATATGTTGATGACTGCAATGCCTTCGACTAAGGTTGCTGTCCACTCCAGGCCTGAGTCTGGAGGGCAAGAGGCAACTCGGTGTGGGCGGCCAGAGTGAAACCAGAGATCTTCAGTCGGGCGGGGTCTTTAACGTGGGTCGCTTGGAGTTGTATGGTAGTAGGTTTGTGCGTCTGGAGGATGTGTTCAATGACGGTAATCTTGACATTGGTGAGGCCTTCCACATTCAGCTGCAGGATGGTGATTCAGTCCCTTATGACATCAGGTGATACCCGCCCTGACAAGGGCGCGCGTTGAGGTTTGGTACCAGGCTGCATGCTTTGAGGTGGAGTTTTGTTAGGATGTAGTGCGATTGGGCAGTGTTGACAGGATGCTGCTGCTGTCTCTGATTGTTGTCATTCGTCTAAAGATACTCAGTTACCAGGGCCCACCACAAGGAGGTTAACAACTTGGACCCTAAATTTACTAGATTAACATACGCTACATACCCGGTCTTGTACAACGCACGCCTGCATCTTCACTATGAATACAATTGTTCATTCCAAGACCAGCGTTGGGACAAGATGCGATGTTGGATTCACTTCCAGTGCACTGGACATCATCTAAGACGATGTCACCTGTGCCATTTCCGAAGCCGGCATACAATACTGCAGTTCCCGTATCACCTAGACCAAGACTGCTGCAGACAATGCCAGCATCAATATCATCCCAGTAGTCATCACAGACAGTTCCCCAGGTTCCGTTGTAATAGACCTCAACACGACCCTCATTACTGCTAGCACCATCTACAAGACGAGTTTGAAAAACTGAACCTTGGATGAAAAAATATATATATATAATTGTTATCTATAGGCGTGGGCCAAATGACTGAACAGTTTTCCATATGATAACAAAAATCCTGTATTTCGTAATTTGATTTACTCAAAGTGTATTGCATAATTAAAGCTAAAGAAATTGATAATTAAACATGGAAACATTGCATGATGTGTGGAATAGTTGCAATAGTCACGCCCAATAAAGTGTAACCTCAGTATGTTTGGGGAAACTAAACTGAATATCTTGGTCCTAAAACCCCACCTGTAAACAGCGCAACCATACAATTTCGAACAGTCAATGATTATTTTGTTATTGCAAACATTAACAGATTACGATTACAAAGTGCTTGAATACAAAATTACGTGTTACAACGAGAATATATTTCGCATGCTACACATAAATATTAACCTGTGCCCAATTTGGAATTCTTACACATTTGATAGAATAAATTTCCAATATACAGTCAACTGTATTAATGTAATTATTACATAACACTGCGCGTAGGTTATGCAACATGGATAACAAATCACATCGAAATTCATCACCTCTTAGCTATCTCCACCCACAATTCAAAAAATAATTCTTGTTAAGATATAGAAAATTAAAATTAACAGAGTTTTCTTAAACACCAGACATTATCATACAACAAAACAATAAGAAATAACTAACAACACAATGCGTACCTGACCCACAACTGACGCCTGCATCCTCCGTATGTACACAGCTGTGCACTCCCAAACCACGGTTGGGGCAAGATGCAACGTTGGATTCACTTCCGGTGCACTGGACGTCGTCTAGGATGATGGCACCTGTGCCTTGTCCGAATCCAGCAAATAGTATCGCGTTTCCTGTATCACTAAGACCAAGACTTCTGCAGACAACACCAGCATTGGTATCGTCCCAGAAGTCATCGCAGACAGTTCCCCAGGCTCCGTTGTAATATACCTCAACGCGACCCTCACTGCTGATAGCACCATCCACAAGACGAGTCTCAGGGTCTAAACAGAACAGATTAAGATGCCGGGGTGAGATACATTGTTAACAGTTTCCCACTTTTTGTTAACACATCTAGCAATGTCGCATCTAACAAACATAAATTCCTTAATTTGAACTTAGATACTGCTCATCAATACATTTCTTTGTTTTGTTTTATATTGATATTTATATAATGTAATATTGACTGGCCTTGAGGGGGATACGACATAATATTGCCTGAACTAGATTCATATTGCCCGAGTCGAAGACGAGGGCAATATGGATCCTAGTGAAGGCAATATATGTCGTATCCCCCGAAAGAGCCAGTCAATATCATTATTATTACCCATATCAGACATCTTGAGCAGTAACGGAAATTAGTAAAATGTAAAATGTATCTACTGGTATTGTATTGAGGTCTTGTTCAGTGAAGAAGACCAATGTATTGAATCTCAAATTACTGATTAACCATTTTCAACTCCATCTGCGCGTACTATATCAGAGGTGCGTAAATGTATTCATACGTCACAATTAGACACGCGCAAAGCCATTTATCAAAGACGCTTAATGGAAAGACCGACCACTGGACAATTTTCTTGTACAAAGTGAATGGGCAGCGCGCGATGTCCTCAGTTAATGCGCGCAATTACAGTCCTGACGTCACAATGCAGATTGCACAGGGGGTTCCCCACATATTTATTGTTGCAGTTGTTGTTGTTGCTGCTGGCTTAATGTGAATGACTCGGCTATTTTTAGCCTAGCAACAACACTATTTTCGGAAATAAATCAGCTGACTAAGCGCACCGATTTTATAATGCGCACACATGCGCAGTTATCATTGGTCAATTAATCCACAAAGCAGTATCATGTTGGGAAGAACAAAGTCGATTGGTTTGTCGGTGCGTATATTCCAGACAGTGTGCGTGATAATATGCAAATATCCAAATATGCCATTGCCTGTTTATTGTGCACGTTCGAGATCTGTGAATTTAACAACTTTAACAATTTAACAATTCTTTATTTCAAAAATGTGAGTGAAAATCTCTAAAAGCTCATCGACAATATTTTTTAAATATTTTTACATATACAAAGACAATATTGAATTAGAAAAACAATGTGCCCCCCAGGTGTACTCAACTTGGAGATAAGCTGATGTTCAATCGTCATACTAGCCTGATTTTGCCGAGTTTAAGTAAGTACGTTCTGATCCTTACTTTTGTTTAAATTAATACGAACAAGGGGAACATTTGTTCCAAAAAAGCTCATCGACAATAAATTGTAAATGTTTTTTAATTAATTAAAATAAACAAGATTCAGTACTGTACCCAAACCTCTGGGTGTACCCAACTTTCTCTTTAGCTCGATTTGAATCTTCATTCTGTTTGAAGGGACATCGCTGCGCGACCGCCAGTGATCTGTCTTGTAATTCTACAGTCTTTGCATTTATCTGTTCATACGTCATTAATAAACGCGCGTATGAATTTGCGATTGAATATCCAAGTGCCCGGATGTCATATTCCCCTCTTTTTTAACACGTAAATCCCATAGGCTTTTGTGAAAGAGGGGAATATGGGAAATATTCCCCTCTTTCACCTACTGACACTTGAAACGAGGGGAATATAATTTTGTAAAACCACAGCTCGGATGTCTGATATGGGTAATAATGTTTCATATATAGTTCTTAACAATACAAATAAGTTGATTCCTCATGTGTATTTAGAATTTACTGGCTGACAATGTCCTCTTAAAACAAAAAATCCTCCAATATTTTCCTTTGACATTTTTCCTCTGACATTGTTTTAACTGACATTTTTTTTTCTTCTAATAATTTTACCAGTGACATTATTTCCGATGTCATTTTTGTCTTGTGACATTTTTACTACTGACACTTTTACAGTTTTCCCGACACCAAACTTTAATGGTTCTGGAGGGCGTCCTCTTTAGCTGCTTTTTGAATAAGATAGTCACACCAAATTACAATGTTGGATTCCTTACGGGCTAATCACTCTCTCGGACCCACCTCCAGTAAAAACTCCCATGGAGTGTTTTGGAGGATTAAACTACCAAGTTAAACTACCAAGTACGTGTAAATCATTAGTATTTGGGGGGACTATTACAAATGATGATATTGATCCTAAAAACTCTTCTTTCGTCAGATAGACGGTTACAAATAAATAATTACTTGGGCCCAATCTGGACTAAATGAGAGAAAAAATATATCGATTAGATTTGTATTTTTTATTTCCCCGTTTTTTTAATAGGTGTGTGATAAACGCAGTCCTTGAGTGTTATAAAAGACAAAACTTATAGTAATCCGGGTGAGAAATAGATATGAATGAGCAATAGTAATGTAGTGTTGAAGATTATTTCCTTCCACTGTGAGAATTACATTTCTACACGCTACCTAATTCACAACGCACGCCTGCATCCTCATTATGTCCGCAGTTGTTCACTCCAAGACCAGCGTTGGGACATGATGCAATGTTGGATTCACTTCCGGTGCACTGGACGTCGTCTAGGATGATGGCACCTGTGCCTTGTCCGAATCCAGCAAATGATACTGCGTTTCCTGTATCACTAATACCAAGACTTCTGCAGACAACCCCGGCATCAGTATCGTCCCAGGAGTCATCGCAGACAGTTCCCCAGGCTCCGTTGTAATATATCTCAACGCGACCCTCACTGCTGATATCACCATTCACAAGACGAGTATCAGGGTCTAAATGACAAAGAGTAAGAAACATTTTAAACAGTTTTCCACTTTCTTTTAGTACATAGAGCATGTCGCATCAAACAAACATAAACTCCTTAATTTGAACTTAAATACTGCTCACCAATACATTTCTATGTTTTGTTTTATATCGATATCGTTTCATAAATATATTATTTTTACAATATTATGTGTATTTATAATTCACTGGCTAATAATTTTCTCATAATTATAATATTTTTCCTCTAATATTTTCCTTTGACATTTTTCCTCTGACATTTTTTCCATTGACAAGTTTTTGATATTGATATTTTTACCACTGACATTATTTCTGATGATATTTTTATCTTCTGACATTTTCCCCCTGACAATTTTAGCTCGGACATTTTTCCTCTGACATTTTTCCTGACACCAAATGTTCAGGATTCTAGAGGGCGTCCTCTCCAGCTGCTTTTTTGTTTTTATTATGAAAACAGCCCTGTAACCTAGACGTTTATATGTTTCTACCATGGAAGCAACATTGAATTATAGCTATTATTTTGTTAATGATAACTTACATGTGTTAGTTAATAATTTTCACAGGATTCTTCGCACGGTGCTTGGCGAAGGTCACAGAGAGCGCCGTCAGCTCTTTTCTCGTTTCAGGCCGAATGGACAATTAGAAACTAAATTACACTGCCGTCGATCACGAAATAAAGTATGAGCGTACGTGCCACGCCACATCAGCAGATACAGTTAGGGATGCGCACCGTGATACAGACATACCATATATATGGGCGATTAATCGCAATTAATGGGACTGAAAAATAATTTCAAATATTTTGAAGCGACTTGAAGTAAACTATTTTGACATCTTGATAGCCTCATTATGATATATTCAGGCAGTTAGTACAAAAATCCCACACGATGGGTTATTCCATGGATCATTAGAAAGGAAAGTTTTATGTTGGTTTTTAATAATTTTTTCGAATACTTTTTATGTATCGGGCATGGGATTTTTCCTCAGATTTCTCGCAGGAAAAGGGAATAATTGACAATATTCTTCTGATATATTTGGTCGTCGCAGAAAAACTGCCCTTACATTTATGTAGTTCAATACGACTTCTACAGTAGGCCCTACTACATCTTGTGCAAGCAAGGAAGGATTAAGGTAAGGCCAAGAATGATGACCAAGGACAAAACACATTGTGAATACGTGGCTAGGTAGTTGCATGCAACTCAATTATCGTTACATAAGTAGCTCACATTATGTGTAGAATCATAATATGTATATTATTTAAAGCTATTAAGCTGTAATGTGGTTTGAACATACTATTTGCTGTAGACATAGATGTTACAGGCGCCGTAGTAGATCGCATCTCTGTTGTCCTACCGGTAGGTGTTGTAGGCAAAGTAGTAGACCGCATCTCTGTGCTCTCACGAGTAGGTGTTTTAGGCGCAGTAATAGACCGCATCTCTGTGCTCTCACGGGTAGGTGTTGTAGGCCCAGTAGTAGACTGCATCTCTGTGCTTCCACGGGTAGGTGTTTTAGGCGCAGTAGTAGACCACATCTCTGTGCTCCATCGGGTAGGTATTGTAGGCGCAGACGTAGACCGCATCTCTGTGTTCCCTCGGGTAGGTATTGTAGGCGCAGACGTAGACCGCATCTCTGTGCTCCCTCGGGTAGGTGTTGTAGGCACAGTAGTAGACCGCATCTCTGTGGTCCCTCGGGTAGATGTTGTAGGCGCAGTAGTAGACCGCATCTCTGTGGTCCCTCGGGTAGGTGTAGGTGCAGTAGTAGACAACATCTCTGTGCTCCCACGGGTAGATGTTGTAGGCACAGTAGTAGACCCCATCTCCGTGCTCCCACGGGTCGGTGTTGTAGGCACAGTAGTAGACCGCATCTCTGTGCTCCCACGGGTAGGTGTTGTAGGCGCAGTAGTAGACCGCATCGCTGTGCTCCCATGGGTAGATAATGCAGGCGCTTGAGTAGACCGCATCTCAGTGCTTCCACGGGTAAATGCTGTAGGCGCTGTAGTAGACCGCATCTCTGTGCTCCCACGAGTAGATGTTGTAGGCACAGTAGAAGGCCGCATCTCTGTGCTCCAACGAGTAGGTGTTGTAGGCGCAGTAGTAGACCACATCTCTGTGCTCCCACGGGTAGGTGTTGTAGGCGCAGTAGTAGACCGCATCTCTGTGCTTCCACGGGTAGATACTGCAGGCGCATGAGTAGACCGCATCTCTGTGCTTCCACGGGTAGATGCTGTAGGCACAGTAGAAGGACGCATCTCTGTACTCCCACGGGTAGATGTTGTAGGCGCAGTAGTAGACCACATCTCTGTGCTCCCACGGGTAGGTGTTGTAGGCGCAGTAGTAGACCGCATCTCTGTGCTTCCACGGGTAGATACTGCAGGCGCATGAGTAGACCGCATCTCTGTGCTTCCACGGGTAGATGCTGTAGGCACAGTAGAAGGACGCATCTCTGTACTCCAACGGGTAGGTGTTGTAGGCGCAGCAGTAGACCGCATCTCTGTGCTTCCACGGGTAGGTGTTGTAGGCGCAGTAGTAGACCGCATCTCTGTGCTTCCACGGTTAGGTGTTGTAGGAGCAGTAGTAGACCCCATCTCTGCGCTCCCACGAGTAGGTGTTGTAGGCGCAGTAGTAGACAGCATCTCTGTCGCATTATCATGACGAGCGTCATTTTTAGTGATATTTGGTGTGTGGACCGTGACGCCGGATGTTGGTTGCAATGTGCCGACATTGCCACTGGTAAGATTCACCGTCGTACGGCCTGTAAGAAAAATATTTCTTCATTATTATCAAGATACTATACCGTAGTTGCTGGAGAACCGCACATAGCACAGTGTGCCATTGACTATGTACACGCACCGTGCGCGGTGGCCGGGTTCTCCTGCACTGCGATAAATTGAACCTTCGTACGTAAAATCGCGCCTTGCGGAAACCCACTTTGCCGTTGAGCGATAATTTTTTATCAGCGAAGGCACCGCGATATTGCGATCCAAGTGGTGTAAGTTTCTACCGAAATGAACTACTGAGCGTCGATTTACAAAAGCGAGAATCAAGATGATAAAAATTGAAATCTCAAATTATCGTGAACAAAATAACAAATAACAAATTTTGGAGTTTAAAGACTGACTTTCAAGCGATTTTCTGGTTAACCAGGAGGACTACAGAACAGCAAGATACATTTATTTTATGAGCAATATGCAGATAAATCGTTTGATATAAGTTTCGAGTCGCATGTTCAGTGCATTCTCGGCAAATCTAATTTCAAAGTCAGCCCTGTCCTTTTTTTGGCCAGGTTCTCCCCCCGGCCAGGTTCTCCAGCAACTACGGTACTCGATTTGTTAGAATATATCTTAATATTGTTATAAACCTCAACTGATCTGCATTTATTACCAAATTTCAAAAATGTCACTCTTTTATCAGTTAAATACAAAAATATATATTCACGAACAAATCCAATATAAAAAATACACAGAGGACTAAATAATAAACGATGTAATTAGTCAACTATTCTGCAACATAACGTAACAAACCTCAAATATAAACAAGGTTAAATTGCCAATGTTTATATTTTTTTTGCAAAAGGTAATATTTCCTTACATTTTGTACACAAATCACAAACATTTGCAATTTTCGGGCTGACATCCAAAAACAAAAGGCCACGTTACTTCATTAAAATATGTCCGATTTTCGAATATTTGGTTTTAAAAGATGCAAAATAACTAGTCACGAAGCGGCAAAGCAATCGGGAAAATCGGGGAGGGGGATGCCCCCCCCCCCCCCCCTCCCCGCCTAATTAGGGTTAAAGGATGTTTATAGAATTTTAAATCACATTTGCATATATCAAATGGATAGTTCAGTTTTGGTAAAGAGGGCGCTACACAAAATAATTTCTTTGAGAGATAATGAAAAACTGAGTGTCAAATTTGAAAGAGCATACAATTTTAATTACAAAATAAACTTTTTTTGATCAAAATCGGTTCAGAAATGGCTAAAATATCCATAAAAATAACCATTTGTAATAATGATAACAGGCTTTTTACTTAGTCGTTTGTAATTGTGTATTCCTTTCGAGCATGGTGGAGTTATAATTTTTAGTTTGAAATGTTTTGGTTACTTAATTCAGTTTGATTAAATCTGTACTCTCTTTACCAAAACTTAACTATACCTTTCACCATACAAAAAATTTAATAGAAACCGAATTATTATTTTTTTTTTCATTTGTTCAATGTTGTGGCGCCATTGTTTCTTTAAAAACAAAGGACAACAAAAACGACAAAACTGAACGATATAACTTGCATCCATGAACGCAACACATCCCTCAGTCAGCTTGCCAAATGCCAGCGGGACGTAGCTCTCTAGCATCGTAATAGCATCCTGAGTCAACGTGAGTGATACTCAGTGAACTTCACCATGATGATAACAAATGTTCGTAACAAAAATATATATGGAAGACAATGACAACATTTAATTGATAACTGCACTAACTTATTATGGAGAAAACAAAACCAGGAAGAAAGACAAAAGACGATAAGACAAAAAACGATAAACGAGCCGCGGTTACCGTGGCAACGGGGAGTGACTAATCAAGTCAAATTGCATACCAACATGTTAGCAAAAGACATTAGGAATCGTCACAAAATTTGGTGAAAATCGAAAGAAAGAAAAAGTGTCAACCGAAAATGTGGTGGGATTCGGGGGGGGGGGGGGCATTATGTGCCCCCATTTGTTCTGTGTACTTTAATTATTGTGCTTCAGTGGCCTATCAGCTATACCTACCGGTGATATCATCTGCTAGTCCTGAGGTTGTTGCGTTGTCGGCCATGTAAGCAGGTCCGCTTTCAGATGTGGTGACTGTAGTTGTCGCTTCGACAGGGCCGGTGGTTGGCGGTGTCTTGGTCATATTCCGGGGGCATTTGTCGGAACTCTTCATCTGCCGTTGGCGCATTACATATGATGGTCGACAGGGTGAGTGAAGCCATGCCTTGAGGGAGTAGCTGCTGTTACTCGCGGCAACTGTATCACGGGGTATGAGAATAGTAATTAAAATGCCTATCAATTATATAATTTTCTTTCTCATTGGGCTAAAACACACGTGAGACTATTATTATAAGGTTGACATGAATCCAACCGACTTTAAAAACACAACCAGCTAAACAGTAACATATCCATACTAGTTATACAATATCAATTCAGCTAGCAACAACTGTTGAACGTTTTCAAGAAATTGACGTGCTAGCTATAACAACGTGTCAATATGACTAATATTTTGTTTTTTATTTTGTACCAGAAGATCCAATCCCCCGCATAAATACGAATGATTAACATTCTATATTTGTTATGATATCAACCTTATAATACTGTGTTGTTATCACTATGAACGCTGATGGATATTCGTCCTCCTCACAAAACGAATTGACAAAGTATGAATGATAATAACGAGATAAAGGGGAAAAGACATGATACAATGATGTTAAATTGTTAGCCCTCATCGATGTATACAGTGCGAGTAAAAAAAAACGAAACCGGACTTTGATAGCTTATAAATCCACAACTATAAACATATATATGTTGATATTGGTATCAGATTAAAGCTTTTGAAATTGCCCTTAAAATGATACATCATACATTTTGATCACTGTACGCTTCATCGAACGCGAACTTATTATCCAAAGTCATGCAAAAACTACCCGTGTCCAAGTTTGCCCTTGTCTTGTTCTAAACACAACAAACAAAAGTAAGTCCCCCTTAATCAAAATAGCGTAGCTTTTTAACAAAAAGGTTTTGAGCAAAATAACTTAGCAGGATTGTTTCTCACTCTTGTTTCTCACTTCTGTGTGAAAATTATATTTATCCGTCGAGTCATAAATGAGTGAGCACACATTAAAGACAAAATTGTCACTTTTCTAAAGTCACAAGAGTCACGTGACTTTTGAAAAGTGACTATTTTGTCTTTATTGTGTGCTCACTCATGCATGAATAAGAGGACCACTTTCATTTTCACACAGAAGTTAGTGAATAAGTGTAGAAACAATCCTGCCAAGTTTTTTTGCTAAAAACCTTTTTGTTAAAAAGTTACGATATTTTGATTAAGGGGGACTTTTTTGTTGTGTTTATCATAAATGAATGCGTTTGTTTACCGTTTTTTTCAAAAGAGCATTTCAAGAATATCCTTTGGTGAATCAAAACAAATACCAGCTGGTTGCTGGTTGCCAATGTTTTTCATGTTTATCAGTGTTGAAGGGGATCCCCCACTGTCCTCCCATCAGCAGCCCCATTGTTTGGAGGCAGGGGCCCTGAATAGGACATGTTTAGGCAAATTAGGATGAAGTTATCTTTGAAAATCAAACAACAGATGCAACCATTCACAAAACAAGAACACTGAAAACTTGGACACGGGTAGTTTTTTGCATGCCTTTGGATAATTAGGTCGCGATCGGTGAAGCGTGAAGTGATCAGAGTGTATGATATATCATTTTAAAGGCACTTTCGCAAGCTTTATCATGATACCAATATCAACATTTATACCTCTAGATTTCAGGATTTATAAGCTATCAAATTCCGGTTTCGTTTTGTTTTACTCGCACTGTATACATGACCAGTTAGTTATACAGTATATCCCGAATGGACTCGTGTGGGGTACAAACGTGGTTCCTTAAAACAATGTGCGTCAAACAGGCGACTGGCTGAAATTCTCCCTAGGGAGTGGAAATGTGCAGGAATGATTGCAGTGTGTATCAGTTGATCGGGTTGATAAGAATAGTGTAAAGTGATATGACACTCATGCGCTATAAGTGTTATTATTATTGTTATTATTATTATCATTATTTTTATTTATGATATTATTAGTATTATTATCATTATGATTAATACTATTATTAATATTGATTATATTAATTATATTATTATTATTATTATTATTATTATTACTTTTATTATTATTATTACTTTTATTACTATTGCTACATATATCATAAACATGTAAACACTTACATGTACTTCCGACTTGGATGAGCAAGGGGATATAATACCACAAGATCTATAAGAAAATGAAAAACAAAAAGAAAAGGTGAGCAATTTACAATGCAGTTTTATTGTACGTTATCGTGCATTAGTACGGTGTGCACCCGCGCTGAAATAAATAAATACAAAATAAAGTGAGCCAAACGAAACACAATTCACAAGAACAAATTTTAAGGAGTTATTATTGGAAATTGTTATTATGATCAACTTGTTTTCATGTAAAGGAAAGGATCTCAATTTCTTCAAAGGTTACTCAAAAGTGATTATGG
The DNA here is from genome assembly GCA_037951105.1 of Echinarachnius parma. Classification (NCBI taxonomy): domain Eukaryota; kingdom Metazoa; phylum Echinodermata; class Echinoidea; order Clypeasteroida; family Echinarachniidae; genus Echinarachnius; species Echinarachnius parma. Next base: position 108,651 of record JBAMJV010006846.1, on the reverse strand, counting down.
GCTTCCTTACTCCGTTGATCTCCATCTGAAAAGTGATTTTCTGTCATTTGTGAATAACCATTTCGAAACTAAATAAAACATGCCCAAACAGTACAACATATCAACCGATACACACAATTTCAGTATATGCACTTTAAAAAAATTATGTCCATTTAAAATTCACATTTTTACACAATCGAAAAACGAGTTGCTAAAAAATAACCTTCAGTAATTGATATGAATTCTTAATTAATAGGTTGATTTACTATTCATATAAATTCATCTTTAATAAAAACAAAAAATATAATAAATTAATAATCATAGATTACATTTATATGGCGCTTAATAAAGTGTTTCTAAACCAAAGAAGATATGTGTTTTCTGCGCTTTATCATTGACACGAAAAAAGAAAACTATTATTTAAACATACCATCTTTACTGCCAAATGTCACGCACCCCTAAGCAAGCGACATCTATCCAGAAAATGCTAAGAATAAACTCCTGTCACTCTGATCGTTGAAGCGGTGCGATGTTTGAAACTTCCATAGCACATGCGCGAACTTTACCTGCTTTAAATACCCACGTGCCCATCTAACGACAATATTGCACAAACTGTGCGTCCACACGATGCCGTATTCTGGCGAATTAAAACCGGAAGTAGTGTGCGCGCCTTTCTCATATTATGTTGAGGTCACGCGCACTCACACCGGAAGCAGATCGCTGGCATGAGGTCAACCACACGGACACAAGCTAGACCGCTCGCCTAAACTTGAGGTTATCTTTTAGTTATCTCGTGGTTTCAAATCTTGAAGGTTGCGTCGCTTATTAGTGAGTCTGTCCACACGGGCTCAAACTACAAGATAACTACAAGTTAAGGCCCACTGTGTGGACGTGACTTATACCATCAATTTAGTTTTACGATATCAATGCGCGAAGCCAAATTTGTGATTTCTCAGTTATAGACAAAAAATATATGGATTTGTTTTTCCACTTCGTGTCATTTCCATAGTAATCACATTTCGTTCGTTTCCGATGTCCATTTAGTTAACAAAGGATTTCTCTGTGAAACGACTTTTTCCAATCTCAATAAGCAACCTTCGAAAATGTTTATACCGGGTGGCCCACAAAAACAAGAACAAAAAGACAGTATGATTCCCAAGTTGAGTGGAAGCAAAGACCGAATTTACTAGATTTTAAAAGGAATCGACAAGGAAATATTTAACCTAAAATGGTACCGAGATCAAGGATGTTATTTTTGTTAATTCTTTATACTAGTGTGAATTTAGTGACGCAATATTGGGCTTCAAATGTTGTCCATTTTGTTTTTAAAAAGTTGCCAGAAAATTGTCTCTTTCGCCTGCCATAGTCAATACATTTTATTTGTGCATTTCCCACCTAAAACAATACATATTTTGAAGAAGAAACGGGCGTTTTTGCTGCCATAATCTGTTTGCCTTCGAACAATGTTAACTTCAAACCCAGCATTGTGTTACTATATTCACTCTAGAATGAAAACTACCTTTTGGTAACCAAAATACTTCTTCATCTTTGTATCACTGCCTCGTTGAAAGATTATATACCTCTTTATACCAGTCTTTAGCCTTCCCAATATAATGAGAAGTATGCTTAATTTTTCTGGGGCACCCCGTATATGTTGAGGGTGCATTCAGCAGCCAGTAAACTGCATAGTCGTACTACGTCCGTGTATTATAATTACGGCGACAAACCCAACACTTCATCAAATAGTCCTTTTACTTTCTTTTGTTTCAGCAACACGACTCAAAATGTTGATTAATAATTCAACCTCGCTCTTTCGAAGTTACAGTTATCTGAAAAGCAAAATCTACGTAGCTTTGCCATCCTAGCAATTTTTATTATACATACGTGACCATGGCGACAGAACAATTGATAAAGTCATTTTACAAGCACAACAAATACAGGTCTACAAAAGTATCTATGGTGTATCCTACTTAGGAATTCTATCACAAAAAATTCAGAAATTTATAATATTATGCCGTCATTGTTGCCATGACAAATATACATGTTTCCTCTTTTCATTGATTTACCATTAACAAATGGGACAGATTGTGTTTTCATTTCCGGTCACGTTGGTTCATGTTTAAACGTAAGTCCGGATGTGAAGATGTTGGAATGAAAGTTGGCAAAATCCAATTAGATACTGAATCACCAGAAACGGTGAATATATTACATTTTATATCAATAAATAATACAATTTGGCCGTATAAGACATGGCAACGCATTACACTCTGCATAGACGTAGAGGCAGGGCCTTGGGGCTGCAGCCCCCCTAGAGTTTTGAAAACGGCCATATTCGGGCAGAACGCACTTGACATTCGGGCAAATTATGTCATATTCAGGCGAAATCATATCATATTCGGGCAAAATCACGTTACATTCGGGCAGGACTGGTGTCATGTTATTTTCTGGCAAACCGTCTCATATTCGGGCAAAATCGTGTTATTTGGTACTAAACATTTGCCCATTTTATGACATCAAACAGGAGAGAATCTTCTTCTTTTTTGGGTTTAGCTTGTCAGATGGGATACGAAATTGGAATACTGCCGAATTCCGTGCACCTGTGAAATGACTGGAACGAACTCCTGTCAATCTGTCGTCAGTGCCGTGCGATGTTTGAAACTTCCATAGCGCATGCGCAAACATTTACCCGTTAATGGGCCATGTACAAAGTCTATGGATATATCAGAATCTCGTAGTGAACACCTTAATACTAGCCTATATTATCTATTTAGTTACGATATCATTGCGCAAAAGCGAAATCTGTGAATTTTCAGATATAAAATAAACTATAGGAGGTTTCAATACATTTGTTTTTCCACTTCGTGTCATTTCCATAGTAATCACATTTCGTTCGTTTCCGATGTCCATTAAGTTAACAAAGGATATCACTGTGAAACGATTATTTCCAATCACTATAAGCAACCTTTGTAAATGTTTATACCGGGTGGCCCACAAAAAAAGAGAGTAAGATCCCCAAATTGAATGGAAGCAAAAACCGAATTTACTAGCTTTTAATTGCAATTTACTAAGAAATATCTTACCCCAAATGGTACCAAGATCAAGAATGGTTTTTGTTTGTTTTATTCTCCATACTAGGGTGAATTTAGTGACGCAATGTTGGGCTTCAAATGTCCATTTTCAACAAGAAAGTGGCCGATAAATTGTCTCTTTCGCCTACCATTGTCAATACATTTTTATTTGTGCATTTCCTGGCTAAAACAAGGCATATTTTGAAGTCGAAGCAGGCGATTTTGCTGCCACAATCTGTTTGCCTTTGAACAACATTAATTTCAAACCCAACATTGTGTTACTATAACTCTAGAATGAAAACTACCTTTAAGTAACCAAAATAATTGTTCGTCTTTGTATCACTTTCTCGGTAAAAGATTCTACCAGTCCTTTAGCGTTTCCAGTATGTATATGCTTAATTTTTCTGGGGCACCCCGTATATGTTAAGGATGGATCTAGCAGCAGCCAGCATTATGCATAATCGACGTACGTCCATGTATTATATGGTGACAGACACTTCATCAAATGGCCCTTTTACTTTCTTTTGTTCCACTAACGCGATTCAAAATGTTGATTAATAATTCAACCTCGCTCTCTCGAAGTTATAGTCATCTGAAAAGCAGAATCGACGTAATTTTGCCATCCTAGCAACTTTGATTATACATACGTGACCATGGTGACAGAACAATTGATAATGTCATTTTACGAGCACAACAAAATAATACAGGTCTACACGAATATCTATGGTACTTAGGTTTCTATCACAAAAAGTCAGTAATTTATGATATTATGCCGTCATTATTGCCATGACAAATATAATGTACATGTTTCCTCATTTCAATGATTTACCATTAGTAAATGAGACAGATTTTGTTTTCATCACTATGGTTCATGTTTTAACGAAAGTCGAGATGTAAAGATGTTGGAATAAAAGTTGGCAAGATCCAATTAGATAATGAATCACCAGAAACGGTGAATTTGACAAGGTGGCACTTCACAAGAGAGATTTCACTTTTTATGTAAATACAATTTGCCGTATAAGACATAAATCTAACATATTATAATTATAAGATAGAAGACATAACAGGTCGTAAACAGGTGTTTAAATAATACAATTAATGAAAACGTAAATATTGTGCATTCTGGCTTACTATCATTTAACGTTTGCGAAAAAAAATATGTAGTGTTTCGCAATCCCCCCATCCCCCATACAAACACACACACAAACACACACGGACACACACGCACACACACACACACACACACACACAAACGCACACGCACCACACACACACACACACACACAAACACACACAAACACACGCAAACACACACACACACACACACACGCGCGCGCGCGCGCACACGCACACACACACACACACACACACACACCACACACATACTCACACACACACACACACACACACACACACATGACCTTTACAACGTATTTCAACATTGGTTTACTTTCGCCACATGAAACTGTTTATTCCTTTACAAATTTTGTTCTTGATAAATAATTCCTTTAGTTTATCCCACACTGTGTTAATATGCAACTATCTACGTGAACCTACATTATATGATGTGTCTTATTGTCATGGTGTATCAGCATGTGTCATGCCACATAGGCTTATACTGATGCGCCCTCTTTGGAATTACTTTGCTAGTACACTATCTAAGTCGATTTTTATTATGCAAATTGTAAATGTAAAAACAATATTGCTTTACTGAATCTGAAATAGCACGAAATCAATCGAACTCTCTTATTCTTCCCCCTCTCTGTCATTTCACTGATCCTTCTCAGTATATGATGCATGGGCACATGTTTGTTGTTGTTGTTGTTGTTTTTTTTTGGGGGGGGGGGGGGGGCTGGGGGCTGTTGCCCGAAGGAAATCTCTCCCGTTCTCTTTGCTTGTCCCGAATGCAATATAAATATTGTGATTTTGCGCGGATATGATATGATTTTTCCGATTTTGCCAGAATGTGACATTGTTTCCCCAAAAATGATATGGTTTTATACGAATATGACACGCTTTTGGCCTAATATGAAATTAGATTGTCCGAATACGAGTATGTTAAATTGCCTGATTATCGCTATTTTCCAAACTCTCTCCTCCCCTCTCTCTCTCCTCTTTCTCAGTATCTTATCCTCTCTTTATTTTTCTCTAATCGTTTCTAATTACAGTCCTGTTATTTTACAAAATACATGTGTCAAAATATAACAGAATTTGAAAAAAAAAACACACATCAAACACTTTTTACCATATTTCCCCATTTTATTGAAAGGAAAACCAAACACCAAAAATACCGACATTAGATAATCAATCCTAAGCAAATACATTACCATGATTACTAGACAAACGAAAAATCGGGAAAAAACGAAATTGACTCTAGCATTTATTATTTATCATGTCCAAGCGTTATTTATCTTCTTTTTTTCTTCTACTAAATGTCAGTTTTAATATAATTTGTTGTGAGGTAATGAAAAACTAAGTGAAAAATTTGAAAAAGGACACAATTCTAATGACATAATCAAATTTGTTGGAACTAAAATTGGTACAGAAACGGCTGTAATATCCATGAATATATCTGAATGGAAAGGATATAAACCCCTTAACATTTGTGAAAATATGCCCAAAATTGTTCATGATATTTCTAGTGAATGATTATTTTTGACCAAACATCATATTCATATTTGTTGAAAAAAAATTTGAAACTTGACGTGTTTGGAGGACCCCCGCTTGCGTTAATAGCTTTTTGCTGTTACTTAGTCGTGTATATGTTTTGTACCATTCAAGCATTATTATTTTTTTTGTCTGTTATCTGTTTTTTAATGATAACTGACAAGTTTAAGTTACTAAAATAATGTTGACCAGATCTGTACTATCCCTTTAAGCAACTTTTACAAAATTACATTCACTGGAGATATAACATTCACATAAGACATGATTTTAAGAAGAAACAAATTATTACAATCACCTTATAACTTTAAAATATGATATCGTTTACTTTATTCACTGAACACAATGATGCCTCCATAAACCACCATATGAAATGAGTTGAACTTATCAAACTGCAAATATTGTGTATAATACGATTATTATTAAAGGCATATATGCGTGGGTTATTAGACGCGTGGATCCATCTTGCGCACTTTTACGCACGGTACGTAATCCCCATTGGCTCAGTTATAAGTAGCGATCGCAAACTGTCCCCACTTCCGAATACCCGAGTAAACAATGCATAAACAATAGTCGCGTTCGGAATGTTTGTACTAGTCGAATGGAGATCCATCAGAGATGTTTACGAGCGAAAATATCACGTAACACGCTTAACCGCAAATACTTCAAAGCGCCGCTGTTTGATGTCTTAGGTGACAGCGTGAGAAATTCTTGCTGCATGCAATTTCATAAGAAGGCCCGTGTTCAGATATTTCGAAGCACCGCTCTTCGATCGATCCAACACATATCGTGAGTTTACCTCGAGAGATTACGGTGGAGTCGAGTTGGAATTTGCTGACTACCCTTTATAACCCACGCATATATGCCTTTAACCCCTTGCCAACGGGGATCTGGCGTGTTCTGACATTCTATAATAACTCTATGGTCTATGGGGATTCCAACATCTAGTAGGGAACATGTTAAGAACTTATGGTGAGAAGACTTGTAGGCCTGGGGGGTGTTTCACAAAGATTCTAAGTTGAACTTAACTCTAAGTTGGACTTAAACAGTATGGAAAGCCACTAGTTTCTTTGAAAATTGTTGTAAAAGTCCTTTTTCAAAGGCATACAATGTTGATTCAATTCATTAATATGTTTCTCTATCAAGGAAATTTAATGTTCTTCATTTTAAATGTATGAAAAGTCTAAAATACTTGCATGTTTGCTATTGAATATATTTTATTTCAAGGCTACAAATGGCTTACCATACTTTTTAAGTCCAACTTAGAGTTAAGTTCAACTTAGGGTCTTTGTGAAACACCCCCCAGATCACATAATATACTTAATATATGTTCACACAAATAGCTGTAATAGGTAGCTGTATTTTATTTCGTCTTTATGATATGATTGCGCTAATTAGCTTAATATAAACAAATAACCTGTTAGTAACATGAACTCCTGACAATAACTCAGTACCATTGTAATGAAATTCTTACATAATATGCCAATTTCCACAACGTGGAAGGTGTTAGATAATTAGTTAACGCTATCAATATCACATATACACATCACAGGGAAGAAAATTAAAGGAAACGTGTTCTGAACGTACTGAAAAAAATCCAAATTCGTAGGTTAATCACGTGGTCCTCATCGCAGGGGCCACGGGCCAGGGCATCTGCAAAATTCAGAGAATAGTAAAGAATTAACGTTATGTATATCATATACATAGGCTGAACATCCCAAACACCATAATTATGCGAAGGGATACCCAAACAACGCTTGAAATGGTTTAATTATGTTATACGCATGCAGCACCACCGCCTACGTTATACCAAGCATACCAGCATGACTTTAATGCACGCAGACCCCCGGGACGCGAATTTGCGTTTCCCAAACCATTCAGCAACTACTTCATTTGTCCTTGTGAATTAGCATACCCGAAATTTCCGACTTGTATAATTTCGAACATTTAGTCGAGTGCCGAACGAATAGCAAATACAAAAATTATTGGACCAAGGTAGGATTCGAACCAGGGATCTCTAGCGTATCAATCTAACTCTCTATCCACGGAGCGGATTGCTTGATTGGTGTTGGTTTTTAAGGATATATATACCCTAACACTAACCCTTACCCTAACCCTAATGTTGGTGGCTATAGGTCAGATTTAGTGGCTATAGGTCAGATTTAGTGGCTATAGGGCAGATTTAGTGGCTATAGGTCAGATTTAGTGGCTATAGGTCAGATTTAGTGGCTATAGGTCAGATTTAGTGGATATAAGTCATATTTAGTGGCCATAAGTCTATTTATAACTCGAATTGAATACGCGCGCTTTGTCTCCATTCAAGTCGCCCGATTCCAATTAAACGGGCATATCTAATGCGTTAGTGGCATAGCTGAATGGTTTAGGAATCACAAACTCGCCCCCGGGACGCCCTCTTACCATGCCTACGCAATGGAAAGATCAAATTCGATTAAAAAGTAAATATAATAGATTTAATTTTAAATCCTTGTAATTTAGAGCACTCTAAATTACAGGGATTTAAAATCTAAATCGTAGCTTGGATTTAAACAAATATAAATACACTTAGATTATTTGTAAATCTATGGAGACTTAAAAAGTCGCGCGAAAGCAATTGTTAATCGAAGGCCAAGGTGTGATTTTCAATCCATCAAAGGATTGGAAAATAACGCCAGGTTATCGGAGATTTGACGAATGAGAACAGAGATATTTCACACGTAACCTACTGCGGTATTCTGAAGCTCAGTTTTCTTAGTTTTATACTCATGAATATTCATAACTAGGATTACGGTTTTGGTTAGAGCTAAGGATATGATTACAATGAGACCACTATTTCCATCATCGATTTACGTAGCGTAGTGGTCACGCTGTGGACCTCCACGCTCGGTGTCACGGGTTCGAATCCTCTCTTAGTCTTCTATTTTTTCTTTTGCCATGATAATTGGTGAGTAGCGCTTTATTTAGTAAATGTATCATGCACAGTAAACTAAAAACTGAAAAGTGTGGCCTGCATCACTGATTATGAATAATTCATTAGGATGCCTGGGGCCTAATAAGATTAACATAAAACAAATCCAAAAGGGCTTCATATTTAATCTATCTGGATTTATATTTTTTAAATCCAACAAAAGATTTATTTTAAATCATGATCGGCTGGTCCCTAACCACAGCCGAAGAAAGATTTTAAAGTAAATCTAATAGATTTAATTTTAAATCCTTGTAATTTAGAGTGAATGTATGTTCATCGGATAGGGTGTCCTTTCCAATGAAAAACGATACCAAGAACATTAATTTTGGTCAAGTCGTTTTTGTTTAAGGACGCAGTGAGTGCACTCTAAATTACAAGGATTTAAACTTAAATCTATTAGATTTACTTTTAAATCTTTCTTCGGCTGTGGTTAGGGACCAGCCGATCATGATTTAAAATAAATCTTTTGTTGGATTTTAAAAATATAAATCCAGATAGATTAAAAATGAAGCCCTTTTGGATTTGTTTTATGTTAATCTTATTAGGCCCCAGGCGAGTTCATGGCATCCTAATGGATTATTCATAATCAGTGATGCAGGCCACAATTTTCAGTTTTTAGTTTACTGTGCATGATACATTTACTAAATAAAGCCCTATACTCACCAATTATCATGGCAAAAGAAAAAATAGAAGACTAAGAGAGGATTCGAACCCGTGACACCGAGCGTGGAGGTCCACAGCGTGACCACTACGCTACGTAAATCGATGATGGAAAGAGTGGTCTCATTGTAATCATATCCTTAACTCTAACCAAAACCGTAATCCTAGTTATGAATATTCATGAGTATAAAACTAAGAAAACTGAGCTTCAGAATACCGCAGTAGGTCACGTGTGAAATATCTCTGTTCTCCTTGCCCGTAATACCATTCAGCGAGCATGCCCATTCTCTCGGCACACGGCTGAGTGCACACTAACAACAGTGCGCGATGCTCAACGCTATGAACGGCGGTTCGTGCGATTCATCAAGCGCTGGCTCAATACAAATTGACAAAAAAGAGAACCTGACATGGTGTCACTCACAGCGCCCTAAAACAAAAACTACACGACTAAATTGACTGTTCTTGGTATCGTTGTTCATTTGAAAAGACACTCTATCCGATGGACATAATACATTTGTTATTATATTTTGGGAAGTCCCCCGTTCCGTTTTTTTTGGGGCCACCCTGTATAGTCTGTCATCAGCCAAATTGCGTCCTGGATCATCCTGGACATTATATTGCTGGTGACCTGTTATACTATAAATGAATTTCAAAAGGCCCATTGTCCTGATGCTTAACATCAGAACTCAATCGATTGACTGGATAATGAAAGAAAACCATTAGAATATCGCCGGGGACCATAGCAACGAGACAATAGATCTGCTGGTGCAAAGTGGGTTAACTGGTTACCGGTAGTCTTTGTCTTTATAGGCCGGGCGCAAGTTGAGCCACTGATTCGGGCCAATCTAGTAACACTTTGTACCAGTAGACCTATTATCTCGTATCTATGGTCCCCGGAGATGTTCTAATGGTGTCCTTTTTATTATCAAGTCAATCCCTTGAGAGCTGTTTATAAGCATCATGACAATGGGCTCTTTGAAATGGAGTCATAGTAAAGTCTTTCATCAGCCAAATTGCGTCCTGGATGATCCTGGACATTGTATTGCTGGTGATCCGTTATACTGTAATACTGTTATTACTGGATTTCAAAGGGCCCATTGTCCTGATGCATATAAGCAGCTCTCAAGGGATTGACTTGATATAAAGGAAACCATTAGAATATCTCCGGGGACCATAGTTACGAGACAATAGGTATACTGGTGGAAAGTGTTACCAGTTGTCGTTGTACTTTTAGGCCAGGCTCAAGTTGAGCCAGTGATGAGAATTCGGGCCATTATGATTAGCGTAATGTCACCGTCCTAAAATTCCTACATAACATGTCTACTTGAACAACTTGAATGTGTTATATTAAATTAACACAATCTAGTACAGTATATCAACTACTTCTACGACGAAGAGAGAAACATTAAAGGGAACATGAACAGAAGAGATATTCAAATTCGTATGCCAATTATTTCGTTTGTTCATCATGTTAGTCCTCATTGCAGGGGCCAGGTAATCGCACAATTCGGAGAATACGACAGCATAAACGCAATGTTTGTAATTTACCACACATAGGATTAACGTTATATGTAACTCATTTATGACACATACTGACATAGAAGAATTGAAAGGAAACGTGTACTGAACACACATCTCAATTCGTGTATGCCAGTTTGGCTAGTTTGGTCATTATGCTAGTCATGATAGCAGGGTTTGACTATTTTTATTTTTTTTTTTTATAAAGGCCGAATAACATATATTAAAGGGATAGTATAGTTTTGGGCGCTTAAAGAGGGCGCTTCAAGAAATAACTTAAGTGTAATATTTTGGTCAAAACTGGTTAAGAAAGAGCTCAAATGTGAATAGATATGCATTTGGGACCCACATTAATTCAACAATTTAAGAAAATCTAAATAATGTCTATACCTTGTCGAAAATGTACAAAATATGTATTTACATAGGTGTTAATGACCTCTCTATTGTAAACATCACATTCATAGTTTTCTACCTTTCGGGCATGGTGAAATATTACCTAATAGTTTGTAATGACATGGTGCAGGTTCTGGTAACAAGCATTCAGTTTGACCAAAACTGTACTATCCCTTTAAATACTTTTACGGGATCAACATATTAACGAATCGGCAAGTACCACCTCATTCGTCAAATGGCGAATTCAAACAATTGCCAACAATTTCAAACAATTGCCAACAATTTGTTTATGGTGGGGGTACCAAACTTCGCGCGGCACAAAACTTCGCGCAGTTAACTGCCAGCTAGTGCGTGCTTCAAAATGCCTCAAAAATGAAAGTGAAAACAGCTACAATGGGCTTTTAAATGCGCGTACAAATGAATAGGAAAACTGCTGCGCGAAGTTTGGTCCCCTTTTTTTGTCAATAAAAATGGAAGGGTTTCAAAAACAGGCCGAAATAAGTAATTTAAATTGAGTGATCTTAAAACCAAAAAATGTTAATTATACTACAGAATATTCTGAATAAACTGATATTAGAATCATTATACAAATCAGTATATTTCTTGTCGAAATGATGTGTTAAAAGTTAACTGCGCGAAGTTTGGTACCCCCATCATACATTCAATTGTTCGTGATTAATTATACATTTACAGGCAAGATATCACCATGATCATAATTGACCTACTTTTCGAAGTTTCCAATAACAGTTTAAAGCCTTGAGGACTACATTCAAAGTGTGGGATTTGTGTCACCCTCCCCCCCCCCCCCCCCCCCCCCCCCCCAAAAAAAAATAATAATAATAATAATAAATAATAAATAGTAATAATAATAATAATAATAATAATAATAATAATAATAATAATAATAATAATAATAATAATAATCATAATAATACAAAAATAATAATAATAATAATATGCTAGAGAGTTTACCTCGTCAGACTGAGCAACGCACTCCTGCATCTTCACTATGTTCACAGTCGCTCACACCCAGACCAATGTTGGGACAAGATGCAATGTTGGATTCACTTCCGGTACACTGGACGTTGTCAAGAATGATGTCACCTGTGCCTTCTCCGAATCCGCCAAGCCTAACTGCAGTTCCCGTATTTCCAAGACCAAGACTGCGGCAGACGACGTCAGCCTCAGTATCGTCCCAAGAGTTATCGCAGATGGTTCCCCAGGCTCCGTTGTAGAAGACCTCGACGCGACCCTCAGTGCTGCTAGTACCGTCCACAAGACGAGTTTCAAAAACTAAATCTTTGATGAAAATATGCAGAATATTTCATTCATTTGATGTTTGATAATTACAAATCCTGTAATTCGTCGTTTCAATGACTAAAAGGGAATTCAATTATTTATAATTAAAAGTGTAAAGCAATTATGTAGTGCGAGTTATATAGTTGCAGAATTCCAACTCAATAATCAATCAGTGTATAAAAACTGTATGTACATATTGACAACTTTTGCACCATTTTAGCCCTAAAAGTGTCAGTTGAATACTCAGAGCCAGCGTTCTAATATCCAAGTGCCATCTTAATTGGAGGGCCACAGTTAAATTGCATCAATAGCCAGAGTCAGTGGCGTAGCGAAGTCGGGCTGATTGGGGGCACACCTTATGTATTTCTTTGTTTTTCTAAAGTATTGGGGGCACGTGCCCCCCCGTGCTACCCCCCCCCCCCCCCCCCCCCCCACCCTCGGTCACTACGCCACTGGCTAGGGATGTGAGATACGAAGCACCTGACCACAAGTTTGCAAGAATGTACTTGGCTATCGGGGTATTAATATGCGCGTGTGTGGCTGTATCTGACAATAATCATTGTAACGGCACAACCTTTACAATGCGAATATTGTATGATTAGATATTGTTGGCTATTCTAATTGCTTGACTACGGCAAGCGAGACAAGGAAAGAACATTTCGGCATATAAACTACTTAAAATAATCATTAACGGGTGCAAAGTTCTTTTTTATACACATTTTGTTCGAATAAATTTCCAATCTACGTCAAATTTATGAAGCTGATATGCAAATGCAACATTGCGCGTTGATTATGCAATATGGATAACCACACACTTCGACATTCAACACTTCTTATTTCCATCTGCAGATATAGAAAAGTAAAAAGTAAAACAAATATGTTCTTAACCATCACGGAGTATGCTTGTCTATGCTGGACAAATGCGCCCCCAACCACTCTCAGCCAGCTTGACAACATTCAGAAGAAGGCTCTACAAATAATAGGAATCGACCAGACTACTGCACGCAACCAATTTTCAATCCCTAGCCTGTCCCATCGACGACAGATTGCTGCAGTGTCAACACTCTACAAAATGCACACTAGACTCTGCCCACAGGACCTGGCTGATATGCTTTCTCCTCCTCTGGAACGACCCTAACACATCCATGCCAGACCACGCACTCACAATTCTAGATGCCAGAACCCATACACTGGACAGAAACTTTATTCATTCAGCTATCCGTACATGGAGCACTCAGAACACTCAGATCATGTTGTTAGTAATATATAACAACTAAAGGTCTCCAATCTTTCAAAGGCCGAACACATGGACACCTCTTATCAGTCTAGTCTGCATTCTTTTTTAATATACTGTAATAATACATATTGTGTATAAGTAGTTAAATGCAGTGGACCATTTGATTGGCTCTCTTGAGCTATAATAATGCTTTGGTGGGCTATTGTTCACATTTGCATCATAGAAAAAAATTACATTAAAATACACTCGACATTATCTTTTAAGACAACAAATTTGCCTTAAAATTACCGTAAGAATAATTACAATACGATATGTACCTGATCCACAACTGACGCCTGCAATCTCAGTATAGTCACAGTCGTGCACTCCAAGACCACGGTTGGGGCAAGATGCAATGTTGGATTCGGTTCCGGTACACCTGACGTCGTCCAGGAGGATGTCACCTGTGCCTGGTCCGAATACGGACTCATGTATATTTTTTCCTGTTTCACTTAGACCAAGGCTTCTGCAGACAACACCAGCGTCAGTTTCATCCCAGACGTCATCGCAGACAGTTCTCCAGACTCCGTTGTAATAGAGCTCAACGCGACCCTCATATATGCTAGCACCATCCACAAGACGAGTCTGAAGGCCTGTTTTTTCGAAATAATAACAAATACATAATATATATTTAGGTAACCCATATCTTATTTTAATGTTAATTGACATGGTCCCAAACATTGTGTTTATGTATTAGTCCAAGGACTCCATGTAAAAATGCCAAGAGAACAAATGTCCGAAGAAATAATGATAGAGGTAAAATGTTATTGGAAAGAATGTCGGATGTCAACAAATCAGTGGTCAAAATGTTAGCGGCAAAAATGCCAGCGTAAAACATGTTAGAGGTAAAAATGTCAGTGGAAAAAGATGGCAGTAGCAAAAATGTCAAATGATGATTTTCATAATGATTTATGTCTGTAAAAAAAAAAGGCAATGGCGTAAATGTCAGGGGGAAAATGTCAGAGGTAAAATATCAGTGGGAACGCAACAAAATATATTCAAAAGCAAACAAGCAACAGTTTTAGACTTTGCATACATGTTGCATCGAAGTTTCGATGATAAAACAATTTATTAGTGTTTCTTTTTTTGTTCAACCTTATTTATTTGCCTATGAAAAGGGACTTTTACAAAATAGGTTCAAAGAAACTAACGGCTTTCTGTTAGGTTCAACTGGCTTATGCCGAAAGGGTTGGTAGCGTCGCGTTGACTGGATCGTGACCATTCGTCCAAAGCCCCCCCCCCCCGGTTTTGCCGAAAGGGTGCGTTAGAAGCACTGATTTCCCATCGACAAAAAAAGCATGCGATTAGGCATATCTCAGCCAATTCTTAACATATTTAATTGATTTTGGGTATTTGGACATTATTTTGTATGCTCTTTCGGTAAATGAAGTTCAAATTTGAAAATAAAAATTAAAAAGATTTGTATGACGTCATATCTTGTGTACTCAATTTGCTCAAGAGTAACCATCGAAGCCGTGGAATAGTTCACTTTCGGATTGAATTAATTTGTGTGTAATCGAAACTTGAAATGACACAAACCTGAATGATAGTGGACAGACTAGTGGCGTACCCAGGATTTTTTCAGGGGGGGGGGGAATGTCGTCTGACAAATTTATGTAAGCAAGGGGGGGGGACTGGCCGTATACATTTTTTGAAGCCGAGACCAAGTACATTTAAAATTTTCGAGGGCTTAAATGTGGTCTCGAGACCAGCTACAAATTGTAAAGAAGGGGTTCAAACCCCCAAAACAGTCATTATTTGGTCAAAAATGGGGGGGGGGGTTGAACCCCCCCCCCCCCATAAATCTCCTCCCCTTGGTACGCCTATGGATCAGACTCAAATTAATTAACTCCGAAGGTAAACTATTCCAAGTCTTAGATGTAGAATCTTTAGTAAATGTGTATTTTGATAGAAATTAGGCCCTTCATAAGTTTTATATACTTTCAGGTACACAATCGAACACACATGACTCGCTGCTTCATTATACAACGCAAGGCGGTTGTACAAACCCATTTCCTGGAATGCGCGGAACGCAGTTAACATATAGAGCGTGGGAATCGGACATCATACTATTTTACAAAATGCTTCATAATTATATCGACTACAGAACATCCGAAGCACGCACGCCTTACGCATCGGTTCAATCAATCAACCATGCGCTATAAAATCCCATCTTCTGGAAAAGTCGGTCTCTCATAGGATAACACGTGTTTCGTCGCGGTGGCGAAACGAAAACTCAGAGATTGAAATGGCGCAATTTACGGACGCGTCTTTGATGTACACATCATTGTATGCATTACTCTAAACGCGTACATTCGGAATAAGCCCCCCGTATGTGCCATTTGGTAGCGTTATCTGAGCTGACGCGCCTTAACTCTCCCAACACACCCTTTCGGCAAAACCGGGGGGGGGGGGGGGCTTTGGACGAATGGTCGCGTTACATTCAACGCGACGCGACGAGACGCTACCCACCCTTTCGGCATAAGCCGGTTCAACTTATTGGCTTTGTAAAAAACAAACACCCCCAGCAAAAGCGAATTGCCACAATTATCGTGTTATTTTATTTTACCTCCAGGCGACGAGCAACGCACGCCTGCATCCTTATGATGTCCACAGTTGTGCAATCCAAGACCAGCGTTGGGACATGATGCAATGTTGGATTCACTTCCGGTACATTGAACGTCGTCTAGGATGATGTCACCTGTGCCTTGTCCGAATCCGGCATACCTAACTGCAGTTCCCGTTTTACCCAAACCAAGGCTGCTACAGACAACGCCAGCATCAGTATCGTCCCAGGAGTCATCGCAGACAGTTCCCCAGCCTCCGTTGTAATAGACCTCAACGCGACCCACAGTGCTGCTAGTACCGTCCACAAGACGAGTTTGAAACACCAAATCTTAAATAAAAATATACATTTGATTTCCTTAGCCAAATGTCAGTATAGATTTTATATTTATTAAATGTTAGATAATTTAAAATCCTGTAATTATTCATTTAAATGACTCAAAATGAATTTAATTATTGAAAATTAATAGTGTAAAGCAGTTATGAAGTGCGAGTTAGTTGCGGAATTCCAACTCAATAAACCCTTCTGTTTTGTACTATTTTAACCCTAACAGTGTCAGTTCAATATACACCAAGTGTCAACGTCCTAAAATCCAAGTGCCACTTTAATTGGAGTGCTATTTGGGGATTAACAAAAAGTTGAACTAGCATCTCTATTAGTGGTTCTTTCATGCCTAGTTGTTTCCTCTTAATGCATTACACTAGCTAATTTTGTCTTTGAAATTGTCCCTTTTTGTTTGAGAGACTGAGCGTTCGTTTGAAGAAAAAAAATCCTGTGCATTTTTCCAACAGTATAATGGCAGTTAGTAATCATATGACTTTGCATTTTGGCTCATTACTCGACCATATGTTGTCCATTTAGCAAGGAAATTTCACACGCCACTTAGATACAAAGTAATCACAAACATACATACTTCAAAAATATGTCAATTTATGTAAAATGTCAATGTATAATTGATCCTTTTGACGGTTGCTCTGATTCCTTAACCAGATGCGTGCTGCCACGTGGCAAATGTACTGTGCACGGTGCGTTATACGCACTTGACAATGCTTTGTTGAGCGCACAAACTAGCCAAGTTCAAAATAGCGATCCCCATTGAAGCATCCTCACGCTCGATAATCGTTAACTTTATGGGCTGGTATTTTACTCAACTTATCAACTTAAGCGAGACTAAAAGAGGACAGCAATTCCCAGTAATCACAAAAGCTACATTAATAGTTGTCATATACCACCTCTGATTGTTTATTTGCATTAAACATCCATAGAATGGTATGCTTGACATTCCAATGACATGGTTTAACATGTCTTCCGTATTATGTTGTCCTTTTAGTCAGAGGTCATGATATATATTACTGCTGCATTGTTAAACAATTTCGAATGTTAGTCTCAGAAGAAACAATAGGGTATATTTATAGTGTGACTTGACAACAATATATGTGCTAGTCAAATTCCACTGGGGTGGAATGTTTTTTACTGCTGAGTTGTAATTTTTATCCGTTTAGTCCAGCCTTAGTTGATACATTTAGTAGAATACTACCCACGGCATTCCTACAAATCATAATGATCTACCAACTGCTAATCGATTACAAAATATGAGATGAAACTTGTAATTACAATAATAACTTTGAATTAAAGGTCCAATATATACACAGTTGCACATAATGTCAAAGTGCTAATCTCATGATAATAAATGAAAACTAACAATGAAATTGGAGGAAGCAAGAATTACTACAATAAAACATTGATCACATAATAATTACAATTTATAGAATGATAATACGTGTAGTTGGTAAATAAAAGGACCAGGGTGTTTCACAATTATTCTAAGTTGAACTTAACACTAAGTTTGACCTAACTACATGTATAATGGAAACCCATTTTTAGCCTTGGAATACAATATATCCAAAAGCAAACAAGCAAGAATTTTAGACTTTGCATAAATGTTGCATCGAAGTTTCATCGATGATTAACAAAATATTAATGTTTCTTTTTTTTTTTTCTTTTTTTTTGCCTATGAAAAGGGATTTTACAAAATTTGTTCAAAGAAACTAACGGCTTTCCGTTAAGTTCAACTAAGGATCTTTGTAAAAAAATAAATACAAAATAAAAAAAACACCCCCAGCAAAAGCGAAGCCTGCTAGTCGAGGCCAATCCTTTTACAATTATCGCAAGATTTCAGATATTTTTTAATAATTGACAACGTATTTACAATATTTACAAAGTTTTAAGCCAAATCTATTCAGAAGACTGTTACGAAAGTTTATACCTTTTATATCATCAGGAACCCCTCTAGAAAGTATGCTACCTGCATAAGTAACGATTGTTTACCTACTTCAGTTTTTATTTTTGCTGGATTATAATTTAGGCTTTGTTTAAGCCAAGTATCAGGACAATGCTCAATTTTAAAGTAATAATCAGTAACATGATGAGGCAAATTATGATGTATCATAAACTACGAGATGAAAGGTTAATGTGTTCCATAGGCCCTTTCAAACACATTGCATATAAAACTTGTTTTTGTTATAGTTTTGTTATAGTTATCACTTTCGCGTAAGTTTATGTGTAAACGATTCGAACGAGAGATGTATGTTTGAATAAAACATAACGTCCATATGCATGACTATGATTGCCACAATTATTGTGTTATTTCATTTTACCTCCAAGCGACGAGCAACGCACGCCTGCATCCTTATGATGTCCACAGTTGTGCAATCCAAGACCAGCGTTGGGACATGATGCAATGTTGGATTCACTTCCGGTACACTGAACTTCGTCTAGGATGATGTCACCTGTGCCTTGTCCGAATCCGGCATACAAAACTGCAGTTCCCGTTTTACCAAAACCAAGGCTGCTGCAGACAACGCCAGCATCAGTATCGTCCCAGGAGTCATGGCAGACAGTTCCCCAGGCTCCGTTGTAATAGACCTCAACGCGACCCTCAAAGCTGCTAGTACCGCCCACAAGACGAGTTTGAAACACCAAATCTGACATGAAAATATACATTTGTTTTCCTTAACTAAATGTTAGTATAGATTTGACATTCATTAAATGTTAGATAATTAAAAATCCTATAATTAGTTATTTAAATAACTCGAAATTAATTGAATTATTTATAATTAATAGTGTATAGCAGTTATGAAGTGCAAGTTAGTTACGGAATTCCACCTCAATAACCCTTTTGTCTGTACATTTTTTACTATTTTAACCCTAACAGTGTCCGTTCAATATACACCAAGTGTCAACGTCCTAAAATCCAAGTGCCACTTTAATTGGAGGGCTATTTGGGGATTAACAAAAAGATCTATAGAAAGGCTAATGCTCCACGCTTGAATATTAGCTAGTGTCAGCACTGAACGAACAATTATGCCACCACATAATTAATGGGCATGGTCAATCACTATAATTATTACAATTGCGTGCACGCAAACATAAAAAGCAGGGGTAGCTTGATGAGAGATACGTTGAACACGGGCCCGTAGCCAGAATTTTGAAAGGGGGGGGTGTGTAATTTACAGAAACGGGACCGAGACCAAACGTGAACGTGGCTGAGACCGAGACCACCGGTTTAGATGGTTGGGAACAATAAAAAGTGCACCCGAGACCAGTAAAAAGTGTACTCGAGACCGGTAAAAAGTATACCCGAGACCGACAAAATGTGGACCTTTTTGAATTTGCCTAAAAAGCACCAATAATAAACTAACAATACAATATGTACCTGATCCACAACTGACGCCTGCATCCTCATTGTGTCTACAGTTGTGCATTCCAAAACCAGCGTTGGGACATGATGCAATGTTGGATTCACTTCCAGTACACTCGACGCTGTCTAGGATGATGTCACCTGTGCCTTCTCCAAATGCGGCACGCGAAACTGCAGCTCCCGTATTACCAAGACCAAGGCTGCTGCAGACAACGCCAGCGTCAATATTGTCAAAGAGGTCATCGCAGACAGTTCCCCAGGCTCCGTAGTAATAGACCTCAACACGACCTTCATAGCTGCTAGCACCATCCACAAGACGAGTTTCAAGGACTGGTTATTGTAATAATAACAAATACATAATATAAATTTAAGTAACCAAAAATTTAATGTTAACTGACATGTTCCTACACATCTGTTGTTGTAGTAGTCTCAGGGCTCCATGTAAAAATGCCAGTAGAACAAATGTCCAAGGAAATAATGATCAAGGTTAAAATGTCATTGCAAACAATTTAAGCGGGGAAAATGTGTCAGGTTAAAATTTCAGTGGCAAAAATGTCCGTGTAAAAATGTCAGTGGCAAATATGCCAGCGTAAAAATTGTCAGAGATAAAAATGTCAGTCGATTGCTATAGCGAAAATGAAAAAGGGTATAAAGGTCAGCGTAATGAACGCCAGTGGTATAATTGTCAGCGGAGAAATGTCAGAGATAAAAATGTCAGTGATAAAATTGTCAGTGTAAAAATGTCCGTGGCGAAAATGTCAGGGGAAAATATCAACAACTATATTATCTGAGATAGATAAAGATGACGATTTTTGGTTGATATATTTTCAGAGGTTTTTATTTAATAAAATAACTTTATCTTTGAACGTCTTTCACGTCGTCCTTGTCCCCTTGAAAATGCACTAGTAAAAGAAGGACAATAAACTTGCTAGCTGATAGAGGGAGCCATGCACAAAATGTACTTATTTTGATATTATTTTCCTTTTTTTAAAATATTTGTATTGAGAAAATAACATTTAGAGATGACCTCAATGAATGGCAGCCTTTTCAACTTACTATTTAATTGATAAATATCACCTTAGATTTTACGCACACATTTTTTCAAAATACATACATTTTTTCATACAAATTTCAAAATTCAAAAGGACAAGTTTTCAAGGGTTCTTTATTACAATTACATGCAATGTTGTTAATACATACATATTATGCAAACGTTAACATGGGTAATCATGTGCTCAAAAAACAATGGCCGCCAACCTGTCTATAGTGGCCACCTGTCTATAGTGGCCTCTTTTGTACTTTCCATTGAGTGGCCGCTATATAGACAGGTTTGACTTTAGTTATCAGCAAATATGAACTGCAATATTGAGCAATACCGTGTTAATGCAGTACTCAACTTCTCAAGTCACGTTATATAAAGCCAAATAACATTTTTGGGAAACATCCCCCCCCCTGACACACACACACACACCCACAAATAAAGTACGCTTTTACACCTACCATGAGGATGTTAATATATCCTAATTTATCTGTTTATGTAAAGATTTTGACAAATATGCTTTGAAATTTACCATTTCAAGGGAATGTAACACATATGCATCCACCAAACCAGGTGGGAAAACAATTCTTGTAACTTGACGGACACATTCTACAATTTAAAGGGACTTAGTAACATTGTCCAAATCCTCAAAATAAAATTGTTATTCTACCGGTTCCCTCATACCTTGTTGTATTCGTATTAACAATAAAATCATGGGACCGGTTTCGGTTTTTCACATTTCCCTTTCGTTACAAAGATATGTACGATTGAAGTATTCGGATAAGAAAAACTCAGGTGGAGTTTTGAAACCGTGTACAAAGTGAGAGCAGTGAGTTAGTGAATATCACTTTGCATTTTCGCTCATTACTTGGCCATGCAATGTCCATTTGACTTGAAATTTTCACACAATATCCTGTGGACATATGAGATAACAACAATATACATTGCATCAACCCTTCATCACTTTTTGCACATGTCAACAAAGTTACTAGATCCCTTTAAGTTATGTGTCTCTTTTTGATCAGGTAAGATAGAATTCTAATTTTGTATCTTTTTTGAAAATCGCTAAACGTCTAGGCTAGACGTTAAGGGGTAGCTAGCTACACATGTCGATGAACACACACATCGTTCAATATAAAATGTGACTGACTGCAATGGCAAAGCATTGACATGCGAACAGACACAGTGCACTGAATGATCCATGGAGCAAAGGATCTCACTACACTAGTTGCTAAGCTATAAAACAACTATTGTACTTGGTCACTTTCGATAGCTTGCCTACCATAACTCAGCACTGTTCGACACACACCTCCTATTCCTATATTACTATATTGTAGTCTACACTACAATGTTTAGTGTGCATACCGAAGTACTAAACAACTGACTTGATAACTTTACCCATAAACTACGAGATGAAGGGTGAATGTGGTCCATATGCCCTTTCAAACACATCGCATATACTACTGTACTTGTTTTTTGTTATAGTTTTGTTATAGTTATCACTTTCGGGTATTGTGTAAACGATTCGAGCGAGAGATGTATGTTCAGATAAAACATAACGTCCATAATGCATAACTATGATTGCCACAATTATCGTGTTATTTTATTTTACCTCCAGGCGGCGAGCAACGCACGCCTGCATCCTTATGATGTCCACAGTTGTGCAATCCAAGACCAGCGTTGGGACATGACGCAATGTTGGATTCACTTCCGGTACACTGAACGTCGTCTAGGATGATGTCACCTGTGCCTTGTCCGAATCCGGCATACAAAACTGCAGTTCCCGTTTTCCCAAAACCAAGGCTGCTGCAGACAACGCCAGCATCAGTATCGTCCCAGGAGTCATGGCAGACAGTTCCCCAGCCTCCGTTGTAATAGACCTCAACGCGACCCTCAAAGCTGCTAGTACCGCCCACAAGACGAGTTTGAAACAGCAAATCTTAAATAAAGATATACATTTGTTTTCCTTAACCAAATGTCAGTATAGATTTGACATTCATTAAATGTTAGATAATTTAAAATCCTGTAATTCGTCATTTAAATGACTCAAATAAGTTGAATTATTGATAATTAATAGCGTAAAGCAGTTATGAAGTGCGAGTTAGTTGCGGAATTCCAACTCAATAACCTTTCCGAATGTACATTTTGCACTATTTTAACCCTTACAGTGTCAGTTCAATATACACCCAAGTGTCAACGTCCTAAAATCCAAGTGCCACTTTAATTGGAGGGCTATTTGAGGATTAACACAAAGATCTAAAGAAAGGCTAATGCTCCACGCTTGAATATTAGCTAGTATCAGCACTGAACGAACAATGCCACCGCATAATTAATGGGCATGGTCAATCACTATAATTATTACAATTGCGTGCACGCAAACATAAATAGCAGGGGTAGCTTGATGAGAGATACGAAGAACATGACCACACGGGCCCGTAGCCAGGATTTTCAAAAAGGGGGAGGGGGGAGGTGCGTAATTTATAAAAACGGGACCGAGACCAAACCAAAACGGGGCCGAGATCGAGACCACTTGTTTAGATGGTCGAGACCGATAAAAAGTGCACCCTAGACCAGTAAAAAGTGTACCCGAGACCGGTAAAAAGTATACCCGAGACCGGCAAAAAGTGGACCTTTCTGAATTTGCCTTGAAAGCACCAATAATAAACTAACAATACGTACCTGATCCACAACTGACGCCTGCATCCTCATAGTGTGCACAGTTGTGCACTCCAAAACCACGGTGGGGGCAAGATGCAATGTTGGATTCACTTCCGGTGCACTGGACATAGTGTAGGATGATGTCACCTGTGCCTACTCCAAATGCGGAAAGCGGAACTGCAGCTCCCGTATTACCAAGGCCAAGGCTGCTGCAGACAACGCCAGCGTCAATATTGTCCCAGTAGTCATCGCAGACAGTTCCCCAGGCTCCGTTGTAATAGACCTCAACGCGACCTTCATAGCTGCTAGCACCATCCACCAGACGAGTTTCAAGGACTGGTTATTGTAATAATAACAAATACATAATATAAATTTAAGTAACCAATATCTAAATTGAATGTTAACTGACACGTTCCTACACATGTGTTTTTGTATTAGTCTCAGGGCTCCATGTAAAAATGCCAGTAGAACAAATGTCCGAGGAAATAATGATAAAGGTTAAAATGACATTGGAAAAAATGTTAGCGGGAAAATGTCACAGGTTGAAATTTCAGTGATCAGGTAAGAGAGAAATCGAATTTTGTATTTATTCGTTGTTTTTTTTTTTTCTTCAAAATCGCTAAACGTGTAGGCTAGACGTTAAGCGGCAGCGACATACGTCGATGAACACACACTTCGTTCAATATAAAATGTGACTGACTGCAATGAAAATGCATTGACATGCGAACACACACAATGCAATGATCCATGGAACAAAGGATCTCACTACCCTATTTATTCATCTCTCTATCTAATCATCATTCCAATAAAACACCACATGCATAATTTTGTATGAAAATGGTTGAAACCAATGCCTTTTTAGAAAATCGCCCTTTGTGTTTAAATGGCTCTTTTTGAATGATAACAGGCGTTTTACTAAGTCGTTTGTAATTTTGTATACCTTTCGAGCATGGTGGAGTTATAACCATTAGTTTATCAAGTAACTGTCCAGGGTTGGTTACTAAAGTTCAGCCTTACCAAAACTGTACTACCCCTTTAAATAAAGATCACATCGTCTAGAAGACAATCTATTCTTCACATATTAACAATAAAATTGATCACATATTGCTTTTTATGGAATATGACGTCATAGTCACTAAAGGGGTGAAGTGTCCATCTTACCTCACTGTGGAGGTAAGAGGACCCCTCAATTCCTTAGATTATTGAATTTCAATTTTCTGCTACTTCCTGCCAATCCTTCCGTTTATAAGAATGCAAAATGCATTGGAAGTTTGTGCTTTTCTGTTGGACAATAAGGCAGCCTTAATCGTTTACGAGGGGGGGGGGGGGTTAGAAGTGTCACAAATTGGGCCCTCGTTGTTCAGTGAACGATGAACAAATCTAAACAAAATTGGAACTCCGAAAATTTAACAGTGGGTGAAAATAACGTTCTTTGAATTTTGATAAAACGTGGATAAATTTTGAACTCATGCGGAACAATTTCTTGATTCATAAAGAGTCTGAGTAATACAAATGCAGTGATTATAAAGACTTTTCTTTTTTCTATTCATGATCGATCTTAACACCAGTATCATGCCCTTCGCTTGATGATTGCTTGGAACAGTATACTATTCATCACAGCATTTTCGGATACTATGAGGATCCGTGGTTCGACTCCAGTCGAACCCCAATGTAACATAAAAAACTAAAGCCAGTGTTGTGTGTTATTGCGCCTCCCCTTCTGCTACTAGATGCAGGCTGCAGGGTCACGCATCCTTACAACACTGGGCTTGACTGCCCCCCCCCCCTCCCCCCCCCCCCCCCTCCCCACCCTGTATAAAGAAACTTGAAACAAACAAACCAGCCAATACAATATTTGAATGAATCGATGGTTACTGAATCGATTGTACTCCAATTTCACAAGAGATTCGCATAACATATAAAAGCGCACTTCATACCAAAGGTACTTGAGAATTCATCCAAGAGTTTAATCTTCAGCGGAGTAAATGTCGGTGGAACAATTATGGTTGAGGAACATATGTTGTTTTTGGACCATTTGAAGTACTGTCATCTTCAGAGCATATATTTCTGCGGAGCAATTGTCACCGGAGCAAATGTCGTATCTCCGGAGCATATTTCGGCGGAACAATTGTCGGCTAAGCAATTGTCGCATATTCGAAGCATTTTCGGCGGAGCAATTGTCGCATCTTCGGAGCATTTGTCGGCGGAGTAATTGTCGGCGGAGCAAATGTCGGTGGAGCAATTGTCGGCGGAGCAAATGTCGGCGGAGCATTTGTCGGCGGAGCAAATGTCGGCGGAGCATTTGTCGGCGGAGCAAATGTCGGTGGAGCATTTGTCGGCGGAGCAAATGTCGGCGGAGCATTTGTCGGCGGAGCAATTGTCGGCGGAGCAAATGTCGGCGGAGCAAATATCGCGGAGCATTTGTCGCGGAGCATTTGTCGCATTTTTCGGAGCAAATGTCGGCGGAGCATATGTCGGCGGAGCATATGTCATGGAACCAATTTCGGTATTAACAAAAAGATCTATACAAAGGCTAATGCTCCACGCTTGAATATTAGCTAGTATCAGCACTGAACGAACAATGCCACCACCAATTAATGGGCATGGTCAATCACTATAATTATTACAATTGCGTGCACGCAAACATAAAAAGCAGGGGTAGCTTGATGAGAGATACGAAGAACATGGCCACACGGGCCCGTAGCCAGAATTTTGAAAGGGGGGGGGGGTGTAATTTACAGAAACGGGACCGAGACCAAACTTGAACGTGGCCGAGACCGAGACCACCGGTTTAGATGGTTGAGACCAATAAGAAGTGCACCCGAGACCAGTAAAAAGTGTACCCGAGACCGGTAAAAAGTATACCCGAGACCGGCAAAATGTGGACCTTTTTTAATTTGCCTGAAAAGCACCAATAATAAACTAACAATACAATATGTACCTGATACACAACTGACGCCTGCATCCTCATTGTGTCTACAGTTGTGCAATCCAAGGCCAGCGTTGGGACATGACGCAATGTTGGATTCACTTCCGGTGCACTGAACGTCGTCTAGGATGATGTCACCTGTGCCTTGTCCGAATCCGGCATACAAAACTGCAGTTCCCGTTTTCCCAAAACCAAGGCTGCTGCAGACAACGCCAGCATCAGTATCGTCCCAGGAGTCATCGCAGACAGTTCCCCAGGCTCCGTAGTAATAGACCTCAACACGACCTTCATAGCTGCTAGCACCATCCACAAGACGAGTTTCAAGGACTGGTTATTGTAATAATAACAAATACATAATATAAATTTAAGTAACCAATATCTAAATTGAATGTTAACTGACACGTTCCTACACATGTGTTTTTGTTGTAGTCTCAGGGCTCAATGTAAACATGCCAGTAGAACAAATGTCCAAGGAAATAATGATCAAGATTAAAATGTCATTGCAAACAATGTTAGCGGGGAAAATGTGACAGGTTAAAATTTCAGTGGCAAAAATATCCGTGTAAAAATGTCAGTGGCAAATATGCCAGCGTAAAAATTGTCCAAGATAAAAATGTCAGTCGATTGCTATAGCGAAAATGAAAAAGGGTATAAAGGTCAGCGTAATGAACGCCAGTGGTATAATTGTCAGCGGAGAAATGTCAGAGATAAAAATGTCAGTGGTAAAATTGTCAGTGTAAAAATGTCCGTGGCGAAAATGTCAGCGGAAAATATCAGAGGTAAAAATGTTAGTGGAAAATTTCAACAACTATAATATCTGAGATAGATAAAGATGACGATTTTTGGTTGATATATTTTCAGAGGTTTTTATTTAATAAAATAACTTTATCTTTGAACGTCTTTCACGTCGTTCTTGTCCCCTTGAAAATGCACTAGTAATAGAAGGACAATAAACTTGCTAGCTGATAGAGGAAGCCATGCACAAAATGTACTTATTTTGATATTATTTTCCTTTTTTTTTTATATTTGTATTGAGAAAATAACATTTAGAGATGACCTCAATGAATGGCAGCCATTTCAACTTACTATTTAATTGATAAATATCACCTTAGATTTTACGCACACATTTTTTCAAAATACCGTGTACCGTGTACAAAGTGAGAGCAGTGAGTTAGTGAATATCACTTTGCATTTTCGCTCATTACTTGGCCATGCAATGTCCATTTGACTTGAAATTTTCACACAATATCCTGTGGACATATGAGATAACAACAATATACATTGCATCAACCCTTCATCACTTTTTGCACATGTCAACAAAGTTACTAGATCCCTTTAAGTTATGTGTCCCTTTTTGATCAGGTAAGATAGAATTCTAATTTTGTATCTTTTTTGAAAATCGCTAAACGTCTAGGCTAGACGTTAAGGGGTAGCTAGCTACACATGTCGATGAACACACACATCGTTCAATATAAAATGTGACTGACTGCAATGGCAAAGCATTGACATGCGAACAGACACAGTGCACTGAATGATCCATGGAGCAAAGGATCTCACTACACTAGTTGCTAAGCTATAAAACAACTATTGTACTTGGTCACTTTCGATAGCTTGCCTACCATAACTCAGCACTGTTCGACACACACCTCCTATTCCTATATTACTATATTGTAGTCTACACTACAATGTTTAGTGTGCATACCGAAGTACTAAACAACTGACTTGATAACTTTACCCATAAACTACGAGATGAAGGGTGAATGTGGTCCATATGCCCTTTCAAACACATCGCATATACTACTGTACTTGTTTTTTGTTATAGTTTTGTTATAGTTATCACTTTCGGGTATTGTGTAAACGATTCGAACGAGAGATGTATGTTCAGATAAAACATAACGTCCATAATGCATAACTATGATTGCCACAATTATCGTGTTATTTTATTTTACCTCCAGGCGGCGAGCAACGCACGCCTGCATCCTTATGATGTCCACAGTTGTGCAATCCAAGGCCAGCGTTGGGACATGACGCAATGTTGGATTCACTTCCGGTGCACTGAACGTCGTCTAGGATGATGTCACCTGTGCCTTGTCCGAATCCGGCATACAAAACTGCAGTTCCCGTTTTCCCAAAACCAAGGCTGCTGCAGACAACGCCAGCATCAGTATCGTCCCAGGAGTCATGGCAGACAGTTCCCCAGGCTCCGTTGTAATAGACTTCAACGCGACCTTCATAGCTGCTAGCACCATCCACCAGACGAGTTATAAGGACTGGTTTTTGTAATTATAACAAATATATAATATAAATGTAAGTAACCCATATCTTAATTGCATGTTAATTGACACGTTCATACACATGTGTTTTTGTATTAGTCTCAGGGCTCAATGTAAACATGCCAGTAGAACAAATGTCCGAGGAAATAATGATCAAGGTTAAAATGTCATTGCAAACAATGTTAGCGGGGGAAATGTGACAGGTTAAAATTTCAGTGGCAAAAATGTCCGTGTAAAAATGTCAGTGGCAAATATGCCAGCGTAAAAATTGTCAGAGGTAAAAATGTTAGTCGATAAACATAGCAGTAGCGAAAATGAAAAAGGCTATAAAGGTCAGTGTAATGAATGCCAGTGGTAAAATTGTCAGCGGAGAAATGTCAGAGATAAAAATGTTAGTGGAAAATTTCAACAACTATATTATCTGAGATAGATAAAGAAGAAGATTTTTGGTTGATATATTTTTTGAGGTTTTTATTTAATAAAGTAACTTTATCTTTGAACTTCTTTCACGTCGTTCTTTTCCCCTTAAAAATGCACTAACCCTAGCTGATAGAGGGAGCCATACACAAAATGTACTTATTTTATTATTATTTTCCTCTTTTTTTACATTTGTATTGAGAAAATAACATTTAGAGATGACTTCAATGAATGGCAGCTATTTCAACTTACTATATATAATTGACAAATATCACCGAAGGATTTACACATAATCAGCAGCAAATTGGAACTGGAATATTGGGCAATATGGGTGCTAATGCATGGTCGTACTCGACTTCTCAAGTCACGTTATTCAAAGCCAAATAACATTATTGGGAAACGCCCCCCCCCCCCCCCCCGACACACACAAATAAATTAAAAGTACGCTTTTACACCTACCATGTGAATATCCTAACTTATCTGTTTATGTAAAGATCTGGCCAAAAATGCTTTGCATTTGACCATTTAAAGGGGACCACCAGGCAAAGAACAACACATTATTATATGTTTTGGTACCGTTTTGTGATATCAAATAGATACCCAACATTTTGCAAAGGGTTGTGTAATTCATAAACAAAGCAATTCATTTCCACCACTTACGGAACCACAACTATTTCCTGGTTCGTACGGGCCAAACATTTGCGAGTGCGTCAATGCGATTCACGCGTACGTTTGTAGACAATAGAATCCCGGGCGATTCGTTCGCTCTGCGCACATTAGTCTTCGCAATTCAGACCGCATGAACGCATGCTTTAGAATGGTGAGGCGTTTTCCAATTATTTGTTACTTTTTCTGGAAACATATTTGTGTGAACTTGTTGATGGAATGGAATACTAAATATGTTACCTTTCTTTTATAAGAATATTATTTTTGGGTGGTGGTGGTACCCTTTAACTCCTATCATGCCATGAGGCTGCATGCACGCTATTGGTATAGTGCTTTATACACGCGAGCACGCTATCGATTGGCTGCTCTCTTCCAGCAAGAGAGCCATCGCCTTTGCTGCTTTATAAATGCATGCATGCACGCTTTTGTTATATAGCACTTTAACATGTCTCCAAAAAAACCTGGCACAGGGGGGATTAGTGGCGGGCACAATGGGGATTAGCGGCGTGGCACTGGGCTGTATTCATTATGGCAGGAGAGGAGTTAAGCAATAAATTGATCAAAAAATATATATATGACCATATACTAAATTCAATAACAACGTTATACGCTGCATGCAAAAGCTATGCAAGTGCACGTACACACGGCATGCGGGCTTGCCGATGGTATAGCGAAAGGGGGCGAACGGGCGATGAATTAAGGCCACCGTATATTTCTGCATTTAACGAAACCAACGATTTTACCCCACAAGCATTTTTGTTAATACTGCATTTTATCAACAATATAGATCAATTTTTCTAAAACCGTTATGTGGCTTCAAAGCAATATTTTCTCACAATGCTTTCTGCTGTACAATATTGTATTGTATACATACATTTTCCCCTTTGTATGTTTTGTCTGTTTGTATTGTGTTTTTGTAAGTATTTTTTTCAATAAGTAGTATATTACGAATAAACTGTGAGGTGAGCCCTTGTACTAGGATTTAATTCCTTTCTGGCCGCTATACCCACGAAAGAATAATGATATATTATGTGTTACTTATTTCATAGTAGGCCTATGTTTACTCAGCGCAAGAATAACTTATTTAGAATGTAATATACGATATTGTGGATAATTAAAGAGAAAATTACTCTTTAAAGAGTGGAAAATAAATCCGTATAAAAACATCATGCAGGTCAAATAACCACAGCAAGGTCTGTTTTAAAAAAATAGCAAAATTAAACATCCTCTCAATCAAGTGTTGATGAGCATAATCTAAAATGAGATATGCATGACATGGATGATTTTTTATTATTATCAGTCAATAAAAAGTGTAAATTAAGACCCCAAAATTAACGTTTTACGTTTTAATTTCTTCCAAAAGTCGAATCCAGGCTGATTGACATCCAAAGAATTTCCAATGTGCTCTATAAACATTCGTAGGATTATAGCAGGTATGCATCTTCCCAGTGTTCTTCAGACATTATACCTCTCGCATTTTTACCCGGGTGTGATTCGTTATTCCGAAGGTTCGTTATTCCGAAAACACAAATTGCGTATACCTGAGGGATCGTTAATCCGAAAATGCAAAAAGGATTCGTCAATCCAAAAATTTGTTGCATTAGTCCGAAGCTTCGTTATTCCGAAGATTTGATATTCCGGAGGTACGTTATTTCGAAGGTTAGTTTATCCGAAAATGAAATAGGGTTCGATATTCCGAAGGTTCGCTTATCCGAAAAATGAAATCAGGTTCGATATTCCGAAGGTTTGTTAATCCGAAAATGAAATGGGGTTCGCTAATCCGAAAATGAAATGAGGTTCGCTAATCCGAAAATGCAAAAGGTTTTGTAAATCCGAACATGATATTGAGTTCGTATTAAACCTTTCTGATTAACGAACCTGATTTAATTTTAGATAAACGAACCTTGATTCATTTTTGCACTAACAAACCTCGTTCATTTTCGGATTAACGAACCCCATTTCATTTTTGGATTAACGAACTTTCGAAAAATCGAAACAAATTTCATTTTCGGAGAAACGAACCTTCGGAATAACGAACCTTTGGAATTACGAACCTTCGGAATGACGAACCTTCGGAATAACGAACATTCGGGATAACGAACCTTCGGAATAACGAGCTGTAACCTTTTTACCCGACACCTGCCAGTCCGAAGGAGATACACATGGCGTGAACTTGACAAAACGAATTGTAGAAATTAGTTGAATGATAACGTTTTGATTCATATACATTATTATCTTGGTCATCGGACACACACTCGCAATTAACCCGCACATGACGCGCACTTTCTGCCTCCTTGCGGATCAATGCATTCCAGCAGCCATGAGGCGCACTCATCGGTATACAAGTACAATTGCATACACTTTCCACTCCTACCGGGTCCCCAGTTACATGATTTGTACACCTGGCTAAAGAGCAGCAATAGTGGATAAATTGTCTTGCTGAACGAAAACACGACGGGCACTGGTTTCGAACTCGCGATCCTTGAAAGAGCGCCTCTATCAATCTACACCGTGTCCTTATCTTTGGACATTGTTGGACGGAGGTCGTTTCCCCAAGTGTGTATTCTCCTGTCTCTACCAAAACGGGCTCATTGAGTTCGAAAAGGAGTGAACTCCTCTCCCCAAACAGCGCTAATTTGACCTGGGCTCCGTTGCAGAAAGAGATACAGTCGATTGCAAGTTACAATTAATTGTACGTAAGTTAGAACATTTGCGAGTTTCAACCAATCAGATTTGTGCGTTTAGAACACATGATCGGACTTTTCACTTCCTTATTGACATTTTTATGATTAAAAGATGTAAAGTAATTGAGATTATTTCAATTGTGAACAAACCTAGGTCAATAAGACAGGGCAACAGCGCTATATAATAGGCTTACCGGTCATTACTTGCCCATATGGAATAGTAGTGGCAAAGCACGACGTCGTGCGCGCATAAAGATCTTGTACGCAGTAATTACTTGCGCTCTGAGTTTTTTGATGAACGTATTATCGCGTACCAAAGGTCGCTCACAGTGCATACAAACAAGATAGCACAGGCTTGGAGATATACCCAGCACAAAAAGAAACAGGACACTTGGGGAGACAAGGTCGGACGTGGATGCCTCACAATAGCGGCGTATTTGCGTAGTTTAGTTTTGGTATAGACGGCGCTGTACGAAATATTTTTTTTTAGATAATTAAAAACTGTGTCAAATTTGAAAGAGCATACAATTTTAATGACAAGGTAAACTTTAATTTGATCAAGATCGGTTCAGAAACGGCTAAAATATCAATAAATATATCCGATTGGAATCAATCTGGTCCCCAAATCTTTTCGATGATTTAAAAAAAAATGCTTTCACTTTTTGAAATATTTTCAAAACAGGTTTTTAAATAATTGTTGATGATCTCTTTATTTTATTATTATTTCAGCAAAACATCACATGCATAATTTGGTATGAAAAATGGTTGACACCAATGCTTTTTAGAAAGCACCTTCTTGTGTTTTAATGGCTCTTTTTTAATGATAACAGGCTTTTCACTTAGTCGTTTGTAATTTTGTATACTTTTCAAGCATGGTGGAGTTATAACTATTAGTTTGTACACTGTTAAAACGCTGTGTAAACAAATTCAACACTTTGTTGAAATTTGTCAACAACCGCTGTTTGACATATGAACCATCCAACTGTTGTTGAAAACATTCAACAACCCCAGTTGTTTAAAGTTTACACAACTGTTGTTTTAATTTGTTCTACAACTGTTCTACAACTGTTGTTTAAAATAAATTTCAACAATCCCGTTGTTGAAATAGCAAATACAAAGCAATATGTAAAAGCGGCAAGGGTAGGATTCAAACCGGGGATCTTTGGGTTATAAGTCTCACTCTCTATCGACTGCGCTATCTCGGTTCGCTTGGTTTGCGAAGGGACAAAAGAGGTTTTGACGCGGTGATTTTGTGGTCGAAACTATCACGTGATTTAACACGTTTCATCAACGCTTGAACAATGGCCGCTTCACGCAACCTTTCTTCATACAACTTATCATGCTACGCCTAAAGTTGTATGAAAAGATTTAACAACTATTTTTGACACAGCGTTTTAACAGTGTAATGTTATTGTGCAGGTTTTGGTGACTAAAGTTAAGCCTTACCAAGACTGTACTACCCCTTTGACTGAGGTCCCATTTTTTTGCCAATGAATGTTATTATGTGTTGTGCATATACAATTAATAATAACACTAATTACATGTATATTATTACAAGGGTTTGTTTACATTCACTCATATTACTGCAAACATATGTAACATCCCCGGAGAGACGAGGTCGAACGAGAACGCGTCACAAAAGCGGCGTATTTGCTTAACTAAGGTCCCATTTTTTCAGTCAAATGCATTCAACACTTGATAATAGTTATGTTAGCTATGTCCATGTATAAAATACGCAGGTTACATATTGATAATGTATAATAGTGATAAAGTGCTTGGATTATGCATTTATAAGCTACAATATTCCTTACCATATTGTAACTTATAGTCATAGTCATCAAAAACTGTTTTGATGATATATTCTCCCCCCCCCCCCCCCCCCTCCGTTCCCTTTGATTCTCAGCAACCACTCACTTTTATTCCCTTTTAAGAAACGCTGTTCTGCAACTGAATAAACATACTCCCACATTCGATGTTCACTCATGTATGGTAAGCTATTTTGTTTATCTCCTACTGGAAGCAAACACTTTACTAAAAACACACTTTCACTCAGTATGTAATCAACCCTTCTGAACGTGCTCCCGATTGTCCGTTCACTCGTCCAAAATGAATGTTCGTGGTATTGTTTTTCATTGGAAAAGACAACCTATCCGATGGACATAATCATTTTGTTACTTTATTTTGGGAAGTGCCCCGTT
Source organism: Echinarachnius parma (assembly GCA_037951105.1). NCBI lineage: Eukaryota > Metazoa > Echinodermata > Echinoidea > Clypeasteroida > Echinarachniidae > Echinarachnius > Echinarachnius parma. The sequence continues at coordinate 73,699 of JBAMJV010006846.1, read as the reverse complement.
CCGTGTTTTTTTTTTTTTGGGGGGGGGGCACCCTGTATATACATTTTTTTTAAGGCAAGGATATCAATCAAGTTACTTAAACAACCCTTATATATGGCTTCCGACTATGCTGCATCATTACTCTTTATTCATCACTTAGGACCAATGAGCTAAGTTTTCATAGTACTCATTGTCACAAAAACCACCAGACGTCGTTTTTTTTTCGGACACATGCACTTATATACGATGAAACAGGTATCCTAAGGATTGTTGTTTTGGTTCCGTTTGATTGAGATCGTAAGTAAGAATTGTAATTTATTTTCATTTTGCTTATTCGAACATTGTTTAATTTCCTCACTCTTCGCCTTGTTTTGTGTAGGCTATTATTTCATTATAAATATTCCTAAATTTGTGCTCACTCTCCGGCAAGAACTATACACGTATGGTCGAACGTCACCTAGATCATTCAGCCAGGACTATAGAGTACAGAAGCTATGACGTCATGAAAATCAATTTTTATAATGTTTAAATTTGAACTTCATTTTCCGAAAGAGCATTAAAAAAAATGTCCAAATACCGAACATCAATTGAATATGTTAAGTATTGGCTGAGATATGCCCATCCAAATGAATTTGTTGTCAATAGGAAATCAGTGTTATAGTGCTCTGGTTCATAACTTTATGTTATTTTGCCACGAGGATTACGTACTTCGTGCGTATACGCGCGGGGAGAGAAGGAACGCGCGGGGCGGGATGAACCAGCATTACGAACAGCGCTAAGGCAGTTAGCTACAGTAGAAGCGGCGGCCTTCAAAGCATTTAACATACGTTAAAGGACAATGAAACGCTGGAATGTTGGCTTACTGCTACTAATAAGTACATAATTCCTATCACTTCTAGTCGTATATTTCTTCTTGGGTGTCACTAATAATGAAAATAATCTATGTTTTTTAAACCACTGTCATATGTTTTGACTGAACACTGAAGGTTGCCATGTTTTACAACTGTACCATATGAAACGTCATCTGAGCTTGCACTAACAAAAGTGGGTTATGTAACCACTGATATAACAGCAGATTTAAAAGCAGCGGTTATATAACCCGCAATTGTTCGTGCACGCACAAATGAGCCCAGATGACGTTTCACACTGGACCATTGGAAAACATGGCAGCCTCCAGTGGTCAGTCAAAACAGCTGATAGTGGTTTAAAAGTCATCGAATATTTCCATTATTAATGATACCCATGAGGAAATATACTGCTAGAAGTAACATGAGTTGTGCACTTATCAGGACAGTAAGCAAAAATACCACCGGCTTTAAATGTGAATCCATCATAAATGAACGCGCAAAAAGAGAAAAACGCGACAGCAGTACCTTAAATCGGTTAATTTTCGGCACATTACTCAAGCAGGTGGCAGCGGGAGTTTATGGATTAGGGTTCTTCTTCTACCGATAATGATGCTCGGGGAAGTCTATAATGTCCTTCATCTTCGATACATTTAATACAGGAACATATACAAGCGTGCCGACAATGAGCCAATACTGTCAATACGTGTCAACAAGCTCCGAGAGATGTTAGCAAGCGAATAGATTGTTCAATGTAAGCAGTACAAATTACGCCGGATGGTTTATGGAATACCAAAGCTTGTTAAAACAAATTTGCAAACTGACTTAAACATTTAATTTTTAAAAATGCTTACAGATATATTTAATATTTTGTTCTTAAATGGTAAGCACTTTTGCATATTTTTTCTATAAAATGTTTATGGAATACATGTCCGGCACTGCCCCCCCCCCCCCCCCCCAAAAATAAATAAATAAATAGAATTCAATCATTGCTTAATTTTAATTCGATACCAGTGATTTTTAAAAGGGTAATAATAATAATAATAATAATAATAATAATAATAATAATAATAATAATAATAATAATAATAATAATTTGAACATTTATATAGCGCAGCTACTATAAATATATACTTGAGACATGTCAAGTCAAATTTCCTTCCTAGGTATGCACCAGATTGCATAGTTTTGAGTTTTACAAAATGCAAAAGCTCCCTTACCGTGCATGGGCAGACACCCACCTCCCTCACATTAAACCCTCCCTCGGGAATCGGTCTTGTCTATGTCCGGTAAACTTGTTCATGTTGTTGTATTATAAATAACGTGGCATTTAGTACAATGTTTTTACTGTATATGTCACTTTGCGAATATACTTTTAAGGTGTGCATATTTGTATTAAAAAATAGTTTTCTTCATGAAACCAAAACAAATTATAGTCGGTCAAATTATGACGCACTATTATAGCACATGGCGTCAAGTCCGAATTTTCTTCCTAGGTATGCACCAGAGTGCACAGTTTAAAGTCCAAGAATGCAAAGCTCCCTGCTATGGCAGGGGTGTCCCTCCCCTGCTCAGCCGCTTCGCTCATTCGGGCTTGGTTGCTTCGCTCCCTCGCAAAGTTTCTGACTCGAGGTTGCCAACCCTGCCATCATGCTATAGTGGTGATGCGGATTTTTGTTTTGCCCCCCCCCCCCCCCCCCCCGAAAGAAAAAAGGTTTGGGCTCATTACGCCACCTGATTCCCGGGTATACATTTTATCAACTCTATACGAAATGCAATGTCTCGCAGGCAAAAGGTTAACACTTACCCTGAGCGTTGGCCAATGACAGGAAACAGATGATGGTGACCACCAAGACGAACATCTTGAATCTCGATCTGTTTGCTTTCCTGCTCAATATTCCCCTTTAAGGTCAAGATACGTAATAAAGGCAAGTAAAACAAATAAGAAATCAATGATAAAGTAAAACCAGTCATGTTTCTAAATGGTAGATTAACGATGTCATGACGTGTAATGTGATTACCGCCATGGGCGTTGGTTACACATTTTTTGTTCCAGGGGACTGAAGTATTTTGCCCGAATATTAACATCCCCATTTTAACCTGACAAGCATTAAAAACATTCAAGATTGAAAGGGATCTAGTAACATTGTTGACAAGTGCATAGTGAGGAGTGATTAACAAAATGTGCATTCGATTTCATAGAACGATCATTCGAAAACATTTTGTTTGCATTCGATTTAAAACGTGTTTCTATTTCGTAAAATTGTCATTCAATTTAAAGCGAGAATATTTGTAATTTCTTAACACCGCCTTCCATGAAATCCGTTGGCGAAATTTAATGCAAATAGTGTGTTTTTTAAATTGAATGCTATAAGTGGTAAATCACTTGACCGAAGAGCTAAATCTTATGAACAAAATGCAATTTTGAACCACAATTGCAATCCTTCAGCTCAATTTCGCGAAATTGAATGACACGCTTATCAAAACGAATGAGAAGCTTACGAAATTGGCCGAGAAAACCTATACTACTGATGCGTCGTTGTAATCATAACAGTTGTTATAAATTACGATACAAACAGAACAGTATCACAACAAAGTAAATTCCGTAATACGGCAAGCCAAAAGAAACTATTAATATGGAAACATTTCATTATTAAAACATGATTTAGAAATTACTCGTCAATTAATTAGTAATAAATTGTGGTAAAAGAGTTCAATTAAAAGATTTTTTTCGCAGAAGGTAATGATATCATTCACGATCAAGTTGCAAAGCACTTTATAATATTTGTTCCAAAATTGTCAGACTCAATTGCCAATTTATCTATTTAAATTCACCAGCATGTTACGTTTTTTAATTGAATCAGCGTAACTTGAACCGTGTGGGCTTGAAAAGTTGAAGAGGAAACGATGAAGTCTGAAGTGGTCGGTCACTTTACAACCAAAGTCGGATCTAGTACCGGGATGTGGTACGGTGTGTCGTCGACAACTACGGAGATGAAACGCGATGTTCCGGGATATTGCAGTTGTATTATATAGAGAGGCATGAATCCCTTTAGCTCCCACTATAAACCGGCTAATAATATTCGTTGCTTCGTGTTAGGGTGTGCTTGTAAACAGCGACTTTTTTCTATTTTTTGCTTCGATGATAATGACGAGGTCGCTGGAAGCATGCACGTCCGACCTCGCTAGCCCAGTGCATGTAAACAAACCCAAGTAGTAGAAGTAGGTACGCGTACGCACCTCATAAATCCGTAATCCTGCAGGATTATAAGATATGCGATATAAATTATGAATATTGCAAACATTTTGGGGTCCGCTCGCTTTTCATAAGGACCACTATTTTTAAGGACCGCTATTCATAAGGACCGCTATTCATAATTTGAGAAAAGGGTCATTATTCATAAGGACCGATATTAATAATCGACGAAGAGGGTCGCTATTCATAATAATCATGAGAAGAGGGTCGCTATTCATAATATGAGAAGAGGGTCGCTATTCATAATACGGAATGAGGGTCGTTATTCATAATATGTGACCCGTCACAGCCAGAAGAAACAGAAGTCGGATAAATAATTTTCTTGATTTTTATCTAGTTTGGATCAGCATTATCTAAGCTTTAATATGATATAAAAGTTGTATTATAGTGATTCTGCAACGCGGAGTTATTGATGTTTTTCTAAGGGCAATTTCCAACGGTCTGGAAATAAAATGCAGAGAAAATCCCTCAAGAAGTTTTACATCCGTTTCGAGAGCGAAATTAGCTTTCTAATCAGGCCATACTTGAACCAGTTGCATGAATAGAATGTGGTAGCAACCTTTATCCAATTTTCTTGAAAACTTGCATATCAGTACATATGTATGATTTACACCTTCCCTCCAAAAATTGTTGAATATAATCCATGCTTTGTACTCTCTTAATGCGAAAGAGTGGATTCTCCGCTCTAGATGTCGAGTGACATGCGTTTCAACTCTGAAAAGAGTTGAAATCGACTCTGAAAAGAGTTGAAATCGACGCCGCCGCGTGTTGAATAGGCGTTCGCGATGAGTTACCGTTTCAACTCCGAGAGCGAGTTGAACAAAAATCGAGACACAGCCACTAAGGCAGCCAATCAGTGATCATCTTTGAGTCACGTCACGCGCGCGATAAGGAAAATTTAATTCGATGCGGGAATTGTTTGCACCGCTGTACTAGCTCGCTCTTCGTCATCATTTTGGACGTCGGAGATCGAAGATTTAGGAGATCGAAATCACATTCAGACGGTTCTATAATAAAGGAGAACTCAGTGAGGACTTCCGCAAAACACTTGAAGGTGAGTTTTTATCATGATTTAAGTTTATACTTAGACTTTCGGCTTTCATTTATACGCCAATTTGCAATCACGACGCAAACGTTACGGCGCGCACCAATGTAAGTGCGCGCGCGTGTGTGTGTGTGCACGTGTGTGTGTGTTTGTACACGGGTGTGACTTGTCAAAAATGATGGTCAAGCGATTAAATAGTTGAAACATAATTTCCCTTGCAACATGTTCAGGTAATTAGTATACTGAAATATTCTCTAAGTTCTAAAGATTATAGATGAACAGAATAATCGGGTGAAAACTGACTCATCTTGCAAATTATCCTCAATATCTTACTGGTGGTTCAGGGTGGTTTCTTTCAATATTATAGACAGTGATACTCTAGCCTAGTGCGCGTAGTGGAAATACCAAACCGGCTCGTTTTATTGCTGAATATATACAAATAGTCTAAAGACTTCATCACTTATTCACATATCAACTTCACTATATAATTTAATATTTCCTTGGCTTTCATACCAGCCATATTTCCAAGCACATAACCCATTCCTTGAGTTATAATTTAATCAAAATCCACAACTAGCAAACACAATTACCACTAAACGCGCGCGCGCCGATCACTCACAGTCACAGAGTCCGTTTCAAGTAAATTCATGCACAAATTCCTTACAAATTCCCTTATTTGTAGCTCATCTATACATAATACATCAATTCATATACCAAGCCTTCTTAACAATTCAATTATCTATCATATAAGCTATAATTTATCTCATACTTTGCATTTAAATAACAGAAAACTACAAATAAAGGTTGTTTCTAATCAATTACTGGCTCCGGAAGATGCTCATAATTTATGCAAATGAGCTTTATGCGTAATTTGCATATCATGTGTTTTGGAGTCGCTATAAGTGGAACTACGGTAATAAACATGCTAAGTTCTAACCTTTGAAAGCAAAGTATCGCTTCTGAACTATTCACATACTTTGTAACAAATATCAATCTTAACTATCCGGTATATAACATTGTCATATCATTTGACAATAAAGAGGAATTTAATAAACAATTTCAGAAAGCTTTGTAACAAACGTTTATACCCGTGCCTACGCAAATATCTGTGTTGTGCGTCGTACAATTAACGCAGCGCTATCTCAACTGCACTGTCGTTCTAAATGCAATACATCAACAAAAACAATACGACACTCATTATTCAACTCATCATCACAAGAATCATATCGAATCAGTAACACTGTCAAGTAGTCAACACTAATCTATAACTTTACCTGGTTTGTGAATTAATCCATTCTTGTTAATCGAGCCAAAGTTTAAGTTCACAATCAAAATATTTAATAATGTAAGTGTTGCTAGTCTTAATTATAGACTTATCAAATATACGCGCCGTGGCGCATATATAATTATTAATTAAATACCTTGGGTACTGTATTAAATGTGTATTTCTAAGGTAAATGTTCCTCTCAAATATGTTTAGGCTTATAGTAGGTAAACTGTCCCTTTTGGAGGTCTGCATTTGTTTTGATCTGTCAGCAGTGACGTAGCGTGGTCGGACTGATTGGTGGGGGGGGGGGGGGGGGGGGGGGGGGGGCACACCTTATGTATTTCTTTTTTTTTTCCAAAAAATGTCCCCTTATGTTTTCTATTTTTTGTTCAGAATTATTGGGGGGGCATGTGCCCCCCCCCCCCCCCCCCCCGTGCCCCCCTGTAGCTACACCACTGTCTGTCAGTCACCATACATTTTTAATGGTTGTACAAATGATTTTTTGTTTGTTCTCATATTTTCATTTGATTGCAGATTTGATTGATCACTCACCGACACACACTGCATCCAAGATGAACGACAGCTGGGATCAAAGGGATACCCGATGACACACCCAGCTGCAACATAAACGTAAGCAGTGTGCCAGCCTACAATAGAATGAAGAAAGGCAACCGCGCAGATAAACTAGACATGCACGAAGACGAGCGATACAAGTGCGAAGCCGACAGAGACAACCATCAAGACGAGCAAAACGACCTCGAAGATGAACAAAGGCGAGCTAAGCAGCCGCAAAGACCAGCGAGACAAGTGCCAAGATAACAGAGACGACCAGCAAGACGACCACGAAGACAAGCGAAGATGAGTAAGACGACCACGAAGACGAGTGAAACAGTCGCAAAGATGAGCGAGACAAGTGCCTAGGTGACAGAGACGACCAGCAAGACGATCGAGATGACCACGAAGACGAGCAAAGACAAGCACGAAGACGAACAGGCAGCCGCAAAGACGAGCGAGACAACCGCAAAGAAAACGAGTGACTCGAGGACCAGCGAAGCAACCGTGAATGCGGCTTCCACAGTAACCTTGACGAAACCAACTTCAGTGAACCGAACACCAGCTTTCAGAGTCCGTGCAGAGCTGACACTTATCGCTAGCCCAACGATCATGGCGTTCGCGACACAGGCCACAACCCGGAGGATATGCGATTGTGATATGGAATGTGAACGTTGAACTGCATGGTTTGGATGAATTTTTGTATAAAATATAAACTTGAAATTACTTTTCAAAAGGATGAAGTTTTGTCACCTTCCTTGCTCATGAATCCATACATTTTAAATACATAGGCCTACAAGAACATGCCTGTAGTAGTCACCAACCTTCTACAATGGCCACTTTTCTAGTTTTCAGTAGGTGGTCACTATACACATGTTTGACTGTGTACTACTGTAGCTCAAGACATTGCTGCCCCCGAAGCCAGAATCAATCCAATTTTGATACAGATCTGCCTATGTGAGGGGCCAGATTAAATCCAGGAAACATGAACATGTCCCTTTAGGCTTTAACTATGATATTAAAATGTCCTGAATATAGATCAATTATCTGCCAACTGTTTCTTACCTTTTGCAAGGTGGTGTGATAATTTGTTAGGTATAATGCATGAAGAACAATTGTTTTTTTTAAATCGAATTAACTTCCAATGTGAAGAAAAAAGACTTCTTAAGATTGGGATGAACATTGCTTGGGCTAAAACATGATGTTTAGGACTTGGGCCCACTGTTTTATGAAAGGCTGCATGATTATGTTGTATATAAGTATTATTGTAATTGTTTTAATGGTAACTTACAAGTTTTAATTTTTCGTTTGCTTCTCCAAAATTGTATACTATCCTGTTAAATTATTGCCCAACGGTTGGTCCCCAACATGTATTCCTATTGGATGTATTTATGAATTTTAGACCTGTTTCTGAACAGATTATTATGAAACAAAGTCCGCACTGTCTCTAACATTGTGTGCCATTTCACATAGTTGTTCATTATCTCACATATTGATAAAAGGGCCCTGTAAAGTAAACCAAAACTAAATTATTCCTTTAAATGTATTGTGATAATGTTACAATTTACATCCAACTGTTCTTGAAACTTGTGATGAACATTGTATTACTGGTGACCGATTATATTACTGAAATGGCAAGCAGCCCTTTAATTGTCCTAATTCCTTAGCAGAACTAGAGGGTTGACTGTGAAAGGAAACAAAATAATATCTCTGCATGTGCAAAACGGTTTAACTGGCCACCAGTAGTCTTTGTCTTTTTAGACTAACCAATATTGAAATCATCTTGTTCTGAAACATGATATTACTAAGGTAATTAGATTTCCCAAGTTGTGTTGTATTGCAAATATCTCTTCACCCATTGCTGTTTTGCATGAACTTGTAGATTGTTTGATGCTTGTGTGTTTTTATATATATATGTACAATGTGTATTTTAATGTTTATATTTCAAATTGAATTAAAAGGAAATTCAAATGTCTTTAATCAGGAAAGTTAATATGTCTTAGAAAGTTTAGAATTGAAGTAGAAGAGTGAATACAGTGTAACCTCGTTACAAAGAGCTCTGATAAAACAAACCATTTATAACAAAGTCATTTTGCTTGTCCCAGCCGTTGTTTAAAAAAAAATGTTTTAACCCTTTGTTTTATAACAAGGTGATTGTCTTAATCGCAAGGATCTTTTTGTAAAGAGGTTTCACTGTAGCATAATGTTGTTGTGTACCCCATACAAACAATGTATGCCCAATGGGCAGTGGTTCACCTTTTGTTTTCACTAAAACATGAGGGCAAGGCAAATCATTCTATTCTATTGCTAGTACATTGTTTTTGTATGTTATTTTTCGAGGGGAAAAAAGATACAATCAATTACCTTGTTAATACCCTAAAATAGTTTTGCAAATTATTGTTTTGATTTCCTTTGGGGCTCATTCCAGCAAAATGTGAACCATCACACAGCATGTGTGCACGATACATTGTTCCATTGAACACAACAATTTATTTCCATTATATTTTGTTTCACAAACTGCATTTTCAATGTAAGAATTATTGTATGCCTATATGGGACATTATGTGTGTTTATGTGCGTATGTTTGTTAACATGTATATGTGCATGTGGATGAATATCTAAACCCCAAATTGATAGATTTTGTAATCACCCCATCCAGCTTGAATGATTTCCACTCCAGAATGAGAGTTAAAACAACATTAACTCTGCATTAGGAGTGGATTCCACTCCAAACGAAGTGGTCACTAATATGGCTCCCTAAGGAGTGAACAAGGGAGTGGATCTTAACTCCCTTAAAGAGTGGACAATTTCCACTCTAGTTTGGAGTGAACAGGGGGTCAACTCTGGGTTAGGAGTGGATTCCACTCCAAACGAAGTGGTCACTAATATGGCTCCCTGGGGGGTGAACAATGGAGTGGATCTCAACTCCTTAAAGAGTGGACAATTTCCACTCTAGTTTGGAGTGAAAAGGGGGTCAACTCTGGGTTAGGAGTGGATTCCACTCCAAACGAAGTGGTCACTAATATGGCTCCCTAAGGAGTGGACAAAAGAGTGGATTTCCACTCCAATACATTAAGAGAGTAGAGATATGTAAAGATTTGATCGAAATTTAAGTGATTTTGGAATGACAAACTTGGATTCAAGTACACACCGAGCACGGGATACAAAAGCGAGCACTTTTACCTAACAAAAGGGGGTCACGCCTCAACGACAGCGTTACCCTAAAGAGCGTTCTTTTTTAAACAAAGGAGGCCATTTGAGTCAGTAGGTGAATAGTGATTAGAGAATATCGATGTGCGCTGACTCTTGACCGCCAGCGAGATTTGCAACTTGGCACAAAGGGGTTGTTAAGAGGCGGAGCTTAATATCGATCGCTTTTGGGAGCGAAGAATTTTGGAAAGCAAACTTTTCAAACCTTCTAAAAACATGCTTCAAAACTTTCCTTAATTTTCACCTTTCCACTTAATATTTGTACTGGAGATTGTGCTTACTGGTAGAACAAATATCAGGGAAAGGCCTGAACTAATAATATTTTTTTCGACATTTTAATGCAATTTCAAATCAATCGTGATTTCTGAGGTTCGAACTCGCGCGACTTTTGGCTCCTCTGAGAAAGACGGGACACATATAAGAAGAGGGTCGCTATTCATAATACTTCAAGGGAATTCAGACCGGTCTATTAGACGCGTGGATCCATATTGCGCACTTTTACGCACGGTACGTAATCCCCATTGGCTCAGTTATAAGTAGCGATCGCAAACTGTCCCACTTCACGAAGGCCCGAGTCGCGTTCGGAATATTTGTACTAGTCGAATCATGGTCGAATGGAATTCCATCAGAGATGTTTACGAGCGAAACTACTACGTAACACGCTTAACCATGCCGACTTCAAAGTGCCGCTTTTTGGTGTTATCAGCGATTGCCTCGGGCTCAGGTCATAGCTCGAGCAAGCATGCAATTTCAGAAGCATCGCTCTTCGATCGATCCAACACATATCCTGAGTTTACCTCGGGAGATTACGGTGGAGTGCGAGTTGGATTTTGCTGATTACCCTTTTTAACCCACGCATATTTGCCTTTAATGAGGGTCGCTATTCATAATACGAGAAGAGGGTCGCTATTCATAATACGAGAAGAGGGTCGCTATTCATAATACGAGAAGAGGGTCGCTATTCATAATACGAGAAGAGGGTCGCTATTCATAATACGTAATGAGGGTCGCTATCATAATACGGAACGAGGGTCGCTATTCATAATACAGTACGAAAAGGGGTGTCTATTCATAAAATATTACAATTTTGCTATTCAATGATCCATACATTTGCCCCGATTATTTGACCCCCCAAACAAAACCCGTCGGAGCATGCTACATCATTGTGCCGAGAAGTGTAGTGTAGTCGGACTGATTTGGGGGGCGATTATCGTGTTTGCATTACGATTCCCATGCCCTAGTTTGGGGAGTTTACTGCGAATCAAGCAATTGGTATTTATAACCACATTGTAGTATAATTACATCATGTTGTTGTGTAATAAAGCTCACTTGTGATTTGTTTCCAAGTAAAGCAGTCATGGTTTGGTTTCTTTCTCTGAGTATTTTAGCAGCGGCTTTCATAAACGTTTTAACTGATATTTTCTGCATTTAACGATACTATGGTTCGGATTTTTCCACACATGCCCTTTTTTATGCTATTTCAACAATACTAATCAATTAGTTTGGCCATGAAGTTATTTCTGATAATTTTCCAAAAACGAGCATTTGGCTTTAACGAACACAAAAGTCCCATATAATATTAGGGTACATCTTTTTTCTTTATTTTTTTCTAATGTTTTGGCAAATTATTCGGGGCCACGTGCCCCCGCGCCCCACCTCCGGGGCAAATACTACGGATCATGGGATAAGGATCAATAAAATAGCAAGAATTTGACTGGCGACCCTCATTACGTATTATGAATAGCGACCCTCTTCATACCACCGTAGCTACGCCACCGCCTTCGGCCTGTCCCCTATCCAATATATCCATCTCTTAAAGGATCATAATGTTTCCTCATTTTATTTATATAAATAGCGACCATCTCTCCGTATTATGAATAGCGACCCTCATACCGTATTATGAGTAGCAGTCCTCTTCTCGTATTATGAATAGCGGTCCTTATGAGTAATGACCCTCAATGTGAATTATGAATAGCGACCCTCTTCTCACATTATGAATAGTGGTCCTTTTGAATAACGGTCCTTATGCCTTTATGAATAGTGACCCCTTTTGCGTTATATGAATAGCGGTCCTTCACGTATAGGAAGTTACACGTAATGAATAGCGGTCTATATGAATATCGGCCCTCATGAATAGAGGTCCTTATTGACTAGCGAGATCACCCCTAACAAATAGTTCACATCGTAAAACATAATTCATATTTCATAATTATTTTAATGTCATGGTAATACATCGTCTTATACACACTCATATTCATAATTACACATAAAGAGAACATAAGGACCGTTATTTATAAGGACCGCTATTCATAATTTAAAAAGTGGGTTATTTTACTTAAGGGTCATTATTCATAAGGACCGCTATTCATAATCGAAGAATAGGGTTGCTATTAAAAATATGAGAAGAGTGACGCTATTCTATATGGAATGGGGTTCGCTATTCATAATATAAGAAGAGGGTCGCGTTTCATAAAATGAATACAATTTCGCTATTTTATTTGAGCCTATTACATGATATATTATATTTGCCATAATTATGTACGGGACCATGATTTATTGGGCCATAAATTTTGCCTCTATTTGCTCAAAAGTTCATGTTTTCTAGTGTTTTTGAAAATTATTCGGGACAACCCAGATCGAAATTCCCATAGAACCAAATCTCATAGTCCTTTTGGTTTCTACTGGTTTCGTTTCAATAGGGAAAGTGGAATACTAAAGGTTTCTATGGGACCCAAAGAAATTCCCCATAGAAACCAATAGGAATTGCCCATAGACATTTCGCATTGGAATTTCCTATTGACACAACCAATCGAGATATACCATTTAAATTCTCCCATAGAGGTTCAATAAATAAATTTCATACTCATATTTTCCTTGTCAACCTTTTCAGACGGTGCAATAGGGCATTGTCTCTTGAAGAATAGGGTTAAAGAATTTTATTTAAAGCTAAACAATACATTAAGATATATGTATTTGCAGTTACAATACTTTTCCTTGGTTAGTAAAATATTCATATTTATATAGTTTTCTGGAATATTAAGTCTCATCTAGGAATTGAAAATGTGGTGAATGAATTGATGAAATATTATTTTATTTAAATACACGCCGTTGATGCAATCGAATGTTAAATGATTACACTGCTTAATTCTACTTTACCATATCGTTGTAATTATACTGCCACAATATTACTAAAATAACTGTAAGGCATGTGATGTATTTACATGATATTAGTAAGGGGTATAAGTATGTAATCATAATTGTCCCTGTTAATTTTGGACCATTTTAATGCCTGCATAAGGTTATTGATGGGGAAATTTTTGGAGATTTTACTCGAACGGTTGGAATTCTTATTATTTTATCATTATTGCTTTATATGTTGAAGTAAAGTCCAACAGATCCCACTATGGCTTTAAATCTGGCAAACTGCCTGAGAGAAAAGCCACATGGATCCCCGAATAAAAAGCATGTCGTGTATGACCTCGCAAGTCGTGAGTTACGTGTGAGACATCGTTTGGCTCTCTCCGCGTTTTTATATTGACATTTTCTATGTAGTTATTTGCATTACCTTCAAAATATCATAATACCCCGCGTTCACACACAAAGATTTCATCCCTTAATCATGACTAAAGAATCAGCAGCTGGCTATAGAATCAGCTGCTGATTAGCTATACGATGAAATTCGTGTGTCTGAACGTTGACTAACGAAACGACGTATCGTTAGTCATGACTAACGAAACACGGGTTTTATCGTCGTTTCGTACGAGAGCTGACTATAGAATCACGTTTTTTTCGTGTGTGAACGTTTTCGCTCGCTTAATCATGATTAGCTATACGACTCGTAACTAACTGGGCGTGGCTTAACGTGAACGTTCGCGCGCACACGGAGACCTGACCTTATACGATGTTCGGTACACCTGGAAGCCAGCTGTTGTGGAATCTTGGTGTGTGTGAACGTAGGAGGTAGTTTGGTGTAATCATGACTAACGATACGTCGTATCGTTAGTCATGATTCTTTAGTCATGTTTAAGGGATGAAAATGTTTGTGTGTGAACACGCTAATAATTGTTACTGGATATCCTGTAGCAAAAACCTGCACTTGTTGGTAATTCATGATTTGAGAAAATTGGCATCTAAAGTTCACATAATGTGTGTCTACTCCTTTTTTGTTTTTTACCTAAATATTCGATTTTTTTTCATTTTTCTTTAATCACACTTGTCCATTCCCCAAATTTATGATATGCTGTGTTTAAATTTATTCTACAAAACATATTTCGAACTCAAACGAAGGGTAATTTATATATTTTTAGAAAAATTTAAAACTATACATTTTGTGTACAAAACATACATAATATGGGGAGTATTTCACAACTTTGCCAGAGTGCGCGTTGTCGATTTGAGTCACTCGTATAAATACATGGCCATTTTCAAAGAGCCATATTTTTCTTATTTCTTGACCGATTGTGCGCAATCTTCGAGAGACTACTCATCCTATTAAGTGTCTTATAGTGCATTCAATGAGTCTTGATGTCATTGTCCTTTAAGTGTTGATGCAATCCAATGTCAAATGATTACACTGCTTAATCCTACATTACCAGAGCGTTGCAATTATACTGCCAGAATATAACTAAAATAACTGCATGTGATGTATTTACATGATATTACAATAGTGCACTTTTAATAAGGGGTATAAGTATGCAATCATACTTTTTTCCTGTTAATTTTGGACCATTTTAATGCCTGCATAAGGTTATTGATGGGGGCATTTTTTTAGATTTTACTCGAGCGGTTGAATTCTTATTATTTTATCATTATTGCTTTATATGTTGAAGTAAAGTCCAACAGATCCCACTATGGCTTTAAATCTGGCAAACTGCCTGAGAGAAAAGCCACATGGATCCCCGAAAAAAGCATGTCGTGTATGACCTCGCAAGTCGTGAGTTACGTGCGAGACATCGGTTGGCTCTCTCCGCGTTTTTATATTGACATTTTCTATGTAGTTATTTGCATTACCTTCAAAATATATGTATCATAATAATTGTTACTGGATATACTGTAGCAAAACCCTACACTTGTTGGTAATTAATGATTTGAAAAAAATGGCATCTAAAGTTTACATAATGTGTGTCTATACTCCTTTTTTTGTTTTTTACCCAAATATTCGATTTTTTTTCATTTTTCTTTAATCACACTTGTCCATTCCCCAAATTTATGATATGCTGTGTTTAAATGTATTCTACAAAACATATTTCGAACTCAAACGAAGGGTAAACATATATTTCTAGAACAATTTAAAACTATACATTTTGTGTACAAAACATATATGGGGAGTATTCCACAAATTTGCCAGAGTGCGTTGTCAATTTGAGTCACTCGTAGAAATAAATGGTCATTTTCAAAGAGCCATATTTGTCTTATTTCTTGACCGATTGTGCGCAATCTTCTAGAGACTATTCATCCTATTAAGAGTCTTATAGTGCATCCAACGAGTCTTGATTTCATTGTACTTTAAGTGTTGATGCAATCGAATGTCAAATGATTACACTGCATATTCCTACATTACCATAGCGTTGCAATCATACTGCCTCAATATTACTAAAAATAACTGTAAGCCTATACATATTTAATAGGCATTTACATGTTATTGCAATAGTGCACTTTTAATAAGGGGTATAAGTATGTAATCATACTTTTTTTCTGTTCATTCTGGACCTTTTTAATGCCTACATAAGGTTATTGATGAGGGTATTTTTGTGAGATTTTACTCGAACGGTTTAATTCTCAATACCCGTAAAAGTTTGACTAGAGGCGCTACTTTTTCTGGAGTAATCAATAGCGCCATCAAACATCCAACATGATCCAGTATAATGAATATGTATCTAGCCTTTTGTCAACGATCTTCGAGCCGGTCTAAATGAATATTCATGATAGCATTATCACGCAAAGTTAGAAAAGATGAACGTTACTAAGGGTTGAAATCCAATCACGCAAGCAGAAGTAGCTCTTGGGTCGGTGGTTAGTGCAAATCAATGTAAGGTAAACTTGCATCACGGTATGTAAAGCCGTAGGTTCAAGACGCACTGATAAGTGATTTTTAAATATTTTTTTCATAGGAAATTATGTTTTAAGAGATGCCAGCGTTTTGTGAAAATGAATTGGAATTATAATGATAATTTTTGTGTTAAATACACAATTGTTACATTTAGGTGAAAATCCTGACATTCTGCTTAGTATTTAGCTTTATATATTAGCTGGATGCATGAAGGGGGGAGGGGTGTAGGGTAATTTTAAAATTGATTCATCACCTTGTTCCAGCCAACTCTTCATCAAGCACACACTATATTTTACTCTGTTCCGTCCAAGAATTAATAACAACTTATTAATAACTTAGCCCCGGCCCGCCCCAGGGCGGTATGTGTGCTCCACTGCTCTGCTACGTTCTGTTGATTTTAATGTAATTCTAGCATATTGACATGGATGAGTAAGAGCCAATTATGCTATAAATACCATGGTAAATGGTCGCTGGTCCGTAATCGGGCCCCTGCCCCAAGCTGTGTTAGTCAATATGTTTGTATCTCTATAGTTGAGATGAAACTCGATAGTTTATGCAAATATATATGTTGTAGCTATTCATTTGAAATAGTGTGAATAGTATTGATAGTGGTGCATCATGAATAAACGTTGTAATTTCTATCTGAAACAGGGCCCTCTTGTAAAGCAGGCCTTTGTGGCACTGAATGGGGCTACCCTGTGTTTTTTTTTAAAGAAGACTGAATAAAATAAATAAATGAATTCCTTTTCAGAACAGATAATGCGGAAGAGCACAATGAGGATACCGATATATGACGACATCTGTGATAACCTCGATCGGTTAATCGACTGTAAATCAACGGCATAATATGCCATTACAAAATGGACTATCATGCAGAGAGCGATATAATGCATAGTTACGTAATATTCAAGCAGATCGACTGCTTGTACGAGGTTTATCTGCTTCAGTGTGCATCGTAAGATATGATAACAAAAGAATGACATGGAAACCAAACAGGTGATCGTAATGAATAGAAATTCAACCGAAAAGAGGAAACTAGTTAAAGACAAATTACATTATTAGATGAACATAATGCTTAAATATAGAGCGATTTTGTAATACATATTTGTAGATGCTTCTATGGAATGATTTGTGAAAATACTGTAACATGTTAATATAAAACACATTCCCTTATTCAAACATATCAGGAAACCAATGGCTATTATATGAGGCAGACTGCATACTGTACATATACAGACTCGATAGCTACATTGCTATTTAATTTGATTGAATTGTTTTGAATTGTTATCTACTAGCATTCATGGGATCTGGCTTTAAGGTGCGTCTTTTCTTAAATTAATTCGAATACAATACGTAATCCTCATTGATTGACTGGACGAGATGTTCAGCTGAAATATTTTGGAGGGGTCGAAGGGGTGGATGATGGGTAGCTTGAGAGACATTATTAAAATGGACCAAGGGTTTTAAAATGCATAACAAATATTATCTAAAAAACACACTATAAACGAATGTATCGTAAACCACAAAATGAGTATACGGACATATATAAAGACATTTGGTTTTAAGGTTATTAATCCCCCTCCCACGCATCCCACCCCATCCCTAATCCCCGACTTCAATGATTTGCACCAACCACCGACCCAAGAGCTACTTCTGCTTGCTTGGTGGGTTTTTTACCCTAAGCAACGTTTACCTCTTCTCAATTTTACATGATAATGCTATCATGAATATTCATTAAGACCTGCTCGAAGATCGTTGACAAAGGGCTAGATACATATTCATTATACTAGATCCTTGTGGACGGGGCTGGGGCTGTTGATAATACTGTGAGAAAGTAGCGCCTCTAGTCAAACTTTTACGGTATTTTATATTGCTTTATATCAGATCCCACTATGGCTTTAAATTTGGCAAACTGCCTGAGAGAAAAGCCACATGGATCCCCGAATTAAATTGCGTCGTGTATGACCTCGCAAGTCGTGATCGAGTTACGTGCGAAACATCGGTTGGCCACTTTCGTGTTTTTATATTGACATTTTCTATGTAATTATTTGCATTACCTTCAAAATATGTGTATCATAATTGTGACTGGATATAGCAAATCCCTGCACTTGTCGGTAATTCATGTTTTGAGGAAATTGGCATCTAAAGTTCACACAATGTGTGTAAAAGACTAATTTATGTTTGTAAAATTTAAACAAACATATCTTTGCCAAGTATTGACCAATTGTTTTAGAACAAAGCATCTAGTGGACGCTTTACTTGTGTTGGGCCATTTCTAATGGTATGACAAATCTACATTATGATTTGTAACGACAAGTGCAGGGTTTTGATATATCCGGTCACATTATTATCGTCTGCAAGGCTACATCAATTTCATCATGTGATCATAACATCTAAATTTCATTGGATATTAGGGGCTGCGTGGATTTATAATAATTATCTGGGTACGTTAATCACATGACAAGGCGGCGAGCTATGGAGAAGGGGGTGGAATCAACTTTATTAAATAATGACCATTGACTTTAACAACTGGTAACGTTTCACCGAACTAGAATTATTTTTGGGGCACAATATACAGCTTTTACTAATTATGAATAGATATTTTGATATTTTCGTGACTTCAGTCAATTATATGTCCATAGGTTTAGATAGGCATTTTTAGTTGGGGGGGGGGGGGGGGGGGGGGGGGGGGGGAAGAGGTCATTTGTTTGAAAACCATCCTTCCTGCCTTTTACAGTAATGGTTTCATTTTGCCCACTAGTCATGCTAGTTGTTCTATTTTTCGATGTATGTACATTAAGATAAGAGTGTGATTAACTGAGGACATTTTAAGGTAAATACCAAAAAGCTGTTTCAGGTGATATGTTGGAAGCGTTTAAGAATATTAATTATCTAGGTACATTTACTGATAGATTAGGTGCAAGCCTAGTATTATAAGGATACATAAGGATACATTAATTTTCGTCCCAAGAAGCCGATAATGTGTTGATAATGTGCCAATTCGTCTTTTGTCGACCACTGTCACAAAAATTCCATTCAATTCAGTAATTTGTCACACATTATCGTCCAGTACAATTCAAATTCGTCAGTCAAAGATGTGTTTAGCACTGTGACCGACGAATTTGAATTGTAAATGTTTAAAAGGAATGACCACTTATTTTGAACCTCAAATAATATCCTTTCATGGAACTAGACTGACCACCATGACTTGTATGACCAACCTACATTTTATTTTACTTTGTGCACACATATCAGCCGCTCCTAATCATTCATGAGCAGATCATTATGTGACTTCATTGAATCATGATAATTATGTGCAGGGGCGGATAATCATGTAATTACCACACTCAGGTAATTAACATAATGCACGCAGCTCCTAAAATCAAATATACGCTAGCTAGTATGGTTTCATGATGATATCGATAGGGCCCAGACGATGATGTAATATATGCAAATAACTACACATTCATGCAGTGTCAATATACTACATTCGACAAACATATTGCAAACTGGGTATTACTATCAAAATGGTTAGATGGTCAAAGGCAGGGATTTTAGTACGTAAATAATTGAGGACCCAATACTAATAACACTAAACTTACAGGGTCAACAAAAACAAAATAGCTCAGACATTCATTAAAGAAAATTGCTTAACTAGCATTATGATATATTTTTGGACCTTTAATATTGATGAATGTTTAAACAGTCAAAGGATATGGTCTTCGTGAGGTGATTATTTGAGAATCCAACAGGTTGGCTATTTGTACCATATAAAGCAATTGTTAATTAGGGTTAGCGTGATGTTATATTTATTATTCAAATAGATACTAACTTTGCAGTGTAACCCCAGTTTATGTAATGAACATGGAGCATATATGTTTATCATTAGACATAATGGCCCGAATTATCATCAGTGGCTCAACTTAGGCCCGGCCTAAAAAGAAAAAGACTACCGGTAACCAGTTAACCCACTTTGCACCAGCAGATCTATTGTTTTGCTGCTGTGGTCCCCGGAGATATTATACAGTAATGGTTTCCTTTCATTATCCAGTCAATCCATTGAGTTTTGATTGTAGACATCAGGACAATGGGCCCTTTGCAATTCAGTCATAGTATAGTCTGTCATCAGCCGAATTGCGTCCTGGATCATCCTGGACATTGTATTGCTGGTGACCTGTTATAATATGACTGATTTTCAAAGTGCACAATGAATATATTGATGCATATAATAAGAACTCAAGGGATTGACTGGATAATGAAAAGAACCCATTAGAAGATCTCCGGGGACCATAGCTACAAAGCAATAGGGGTCATTCCATGTCAAATCACCCAATGGATTTCATCGCACCCCCTCCAAATTTGCTAATATTTGGTATGTATGATATTTCAACCTTAAAAAGCTCAAATATTTAAGTTTTAGCCCAATCCGCCCAACGGTTTTGGCGCTATGGTCGATTCTTATGGGGAGTTTTGTAAGAAATGGGCGTTGGCACCATTTTTCAAATGGCAATTGTCCGTTAACCGTTGGGTCAATTTATGTTGTGATGGTGTCATTGGACTGAGGATGTTATATGCAATCCATTTATGCCATTTGTTTTCATGCATGAGCGAGTTTGGATACGATAACCTTTGACCTTAGTCTTTGACCTTCCGTTTTATCTCGTGGATCAAATAATTTTGAGATTTGTTTTGGCTTAAATGTTGTCTTGATATAATTTCTACAACATATGAAAGAATTGGAGATATATTATTTCTTGTTTTTTCTACAGCCTTGTTTTAAGTTTGCAAATTTCATGTAAAATTGAATTATTTTAGACCTACACCCATGTCCAAGAATTCTATAGGGGTGTATTATGTATGAAAAAGACCTATTCAAAGTCATGATTAGCTGACCTATTCACACCCTGGCTGTCATTTTACCACAATATTTCTACAGTTGTTTTGTGTGAAAATCAAACAGCATTGTTTCACAAACCACCAATAATGCATTGAGCCATAAGTATGTGCTGTTTCACACAAAATGGACAGGCATGTGCAAGTTCTTGTGACTTTTGAAATTGGGTCATTTGTCTTTAATCTAGCTGTGCTCATTCAGCCATCTCTCATTTCCACACATAATGTACACAAAACTGTAGAAATATTGTAGTAAGATGACATCTTGAAACAATTATTGGTTATGAAATTATGAGCAGTTGTCTTAGGGGGTAGTTACTTTTTGTGTTTGAATTTTTACAGATTGCAAATCATGTTACTATTGCATATATTATTGCATAACTATTGCAATTTATCGTGCATAGAAACATGAAATTCATTGAAAAGGGATACCTGTAGATATTTGCTTTCATGATTGATGTACAAGTTTTCATTTTGAACTTGAACTTGAAAGATTGTATTCAAGAAAAGATCTACACCTAGGCCCTGTTGCAAAGAGATACATTTTCTGCATTTCAACCAATCAGATGTGTGCATTAAGAACATTTGATCTGGCTCACAATTGATTTTATCTCTTTCTGAAACAGGGCCCTTGTCAGGTTGGAAACATGTGGTATCATTGGAACATCAATAGATGCCATTTGTCTGGATTTCTATTGTATGGGGATTAGCAGGTCTATTTAACTGTGGTAAGCCAGGGTGTGAATAGGCTCTAATCATGACTTTGAATAGGTCTTTTTCATACATAAACCACCCCTATAGAATTCTTGGACATGGGTGTAGGTCTAAAATAATTCAATTTTACATGAAATTTGCAAACTTAAAACAAGGCTGTAGAAAAAACAAGAAATAATATATCTCCAATTCTTGCATATGTTGTAGAAATTATATCAAGACAACATTTAAGCCAAAACAAATCTCAAAATTATTTGATCCACGAGATAAAACGGAAGGTCAAAGACTAAGGTCAAAGGTTATCGTATCCAAACTCGCTCATGCATGAAAACAAATGGCATAAATGGATTGCATATAACATCCCCAGTCCAATGACACCATCACAACATAAATTGACCCAACGGTTAACGGACAATTGCCATTTGAAAAATGGTGCCAACGCCCATTTCTTACAAAACTCCCCCACAAGAATCGACCATAGCGCCAAAACCGTTGGGCGGATTGGGCTAAAACTTAAATATTTGAGCTTTTTAAGGTTGAAATATCATACATACCAAATATCAGCAAATTTGAAGGGGGTGCGATGAAAATTTTCACTTTTTTGGGGTGATTTGACATGGAATGACCCATAGGTCTGCTGGTGCAAAGTGTTAACGGTAGTCTTTGTCTTTTTAGGCCAGGCTCAAGTTGAGCCACTGATGAGAATTCGGGCGTGTGTGCTTAGATCAATCCATACAATAAACTTCTCATTCGTTCAGCCTTTTAAGGTGAGCGCCCCCTGTCGTTACATATTTTAATTGGGAATAATTTCATGACTTCATTAACGTACTTGTGGAGTTGTATATGGACACTTTTTCCAGGGGTGTGATGACGTAATTTGCCCGAATAACATCCAATCTCAAAACACGCAAACACTTAAGTTTAGTACTAGTTTAGTACTAGACTAGTGACTAGTTACACTTTGATTGGAATGTTAAGCGACCCTTAGTCTTGATGCATATTAAGCAGAAGTAGAAGGGTGGAATTGGATAATGAAATAAACAACTATAATATACCTAGTTATGCCACTGATGAGAATCCGGGCCAGAGTGCCATTATCTTTCTCTGTGATAACCTTTTCTAATATTCAAAACAACACGCGTCACGGAAGAAAGAAAAATAACGAAAATCAAACGTATTTTACCTTTTCACCATTTTATTTGAAAGAAGCCCCCCCCCCCCCCCCCCCCCAAAAAAAAAAAAAAAAAAATTTAAATAAAATAAAATAAATAAATACAATACCAACATTAGCAAAGACAGTACTAAATAAACAAAATATCACTTTTAGATATCCTCTAGCTTTGTAATGTTTTATGTCCTAGGATCGTTAAAACTATGTGATATCGGGATTGAATTCTATCTTCTTCTTTTTCAACCAAATTTCAATCAATATTTTTGAAAATTGTATTGCCATTTTACATAAGACATGATTTCAGAAAAAAATAATTATGACTAATTATGTATTGTAACATATTACTGTACTTTATAAATAGAACATTAGAATGATGCATTCGTAAACGAACATTTGAAATATTAGATATCAATAAACCTTATAAAATTAAAGAAACTGAAGAAACTTGTTTCTTTAATAATTTATGAACACAATTAATTAATACCTAACTTCACGATCGTTATCACCAACATATAGTAAGATCAAAACTGTAGGCCCTTCACATATTCGACTAATCTGCCTGTTTTACCCTACAGTAGTCTATCCAAAGTCGACATTGGTTGTTCTATTTTCTCCAATTAGAAGCTTTAAAGGGGCCCTGCAACCCAAATGCATGTTGACCTCTGTTCATCTGTATTAGTGTACACATTCAATATTTGTAAACGGTTTGACCCAAATATGTTTTGTATATTTTTAAACATTTTATCATTTATTTGTCTTCATGTTGCTAAGCCCCACCTCCTAAAAAACCCTCCAGAGCCAATTCTATTTTATACCTGCAGTGACATCATTTGTCAATCACTGGTCAGCTACCATGAGATTAACAAAATATGAAAGTACAAAAAGAACATCCACACAAAAGCATGCCCTGCATACCTCCATGCAATAGCTTAGACAGTGCTTTTCTTCCGACATAGCAACAGCTATTGTAATTGAAGTTGTGTGAGTTGGTATTCTATTCAACCGTGTGATGCTATTGTGATTAGGCTAATCACAATAGCATGGTAGCTGACCAGTGATTGACAAATGATGTCACTGCAGGTCAACAATAGAATTTGCTCTGGAGGGTTTTTAAGGAGGTGGGGCTTAGCAACATGAAGACAAATAAATGATAAAATGTTTAACAATATACAAAACATATTTGGGTCAAACCGTTTACAAATATTGAATGTGTACACTAATACAGATGAACAGAGGTCAACATGCATTTGGATTGCAGGGCCCCTTTAAGTTAATAGAAAATTGTGCAAATGTAATATAAAACTCGTAGTAACATAGACTACGGGCAATAAGTCAATAACATGTTCATGCCACTGTCCAGACATTCTTCCATGACATATCTACTTCGGCAACAATGAAGGCAGTGTATGTATCTAACTAACGCAATCTACATCAACTACGACACAAATAAGACAATTAAAGGGATCTAGTAACTCTGCTGACATGTGCAAAAAGCGATGAGTGGTTGATAATGTATATTGTTGTTATCTGATATGTCCACTGGGTGTTGTGTGAAAATTTCAAGTTAAATGGACTGTATATGGCCGAGTAATGAGCAGAAATGCAAAGTGACATTCACTAGCTCAATTGCACTCACTTTGTACACAGTCCTGACGATCCGTTGGATTATTTGACATCTGAACAATCGTAAATATCTTTTTAACGAAAGGGAAATTTGACAAACCATGCTTTTTGTGTTAATAAGAATACAACAAGGTATGAGGGAACCGTTATAATTTAAATTGGATTTTGAGGATTTGGACAATGTTAAATGAAACGTACACTGTGGAGAGAGTCAAATTCGTATGTCAAACGATTCTTTCGTTCATCATGCTAGTCCTCATAGCACGGGCCAGGTCATCTGAAAATTTCAGAGAATGGGAAGAATGAACGTTATGTATCATGTACGACACACAGGATTAACGTACTGCCACTGTCCTGAAATTCTTACATAACATGATACTTGTACGACATTGAACATGTTTTATCTAATTTAAAAACATCAATTCAATTAATATCAAGCATGAACGTTACGTATGCCATTTAACAGCGTGTTCACAAACAACAAATTTTCATCCCTTTAATCATGACTAAAGAATCATGACTAATGGCAAGCCCTTTGTGTAAAAACTAGATACACTCTGTTTTCTCAGATAAACTCAGTTTTTCTCAGATAAACTCAGTTTATCTCCAGATAAACACAGTTTATCAGAAAAACTCAGTTTATCAGTTGATAGACTCTGTCTATCTGGTGATAAAGTTTATCTGAGAAAAACAGGGTTTATCTAGTTGTTACGCAAAGGGCTTGCCATATAAACACATTATCAGACAAACTCAGTTTATCAACTGATGAACTCAGTTTATCAACTGATAAACTGAGTTTTCTGATAAACTGTGTTTATCTGGAGATTAACTGAGTTTATCTGAGAAAAACTGAGTGTATCTGAGAAAAACATAGTTTATCTAGTTTTTACACAAAGGGCTTGCCATAGGAATTTTTAATGAGAAGCTGATTCTATAGTCAGCTGCTGATTCTTTAGTCATGATTAAGGGCTGAACATTTTGTGTGTGAACACGTGGATGGACACGTAGGATTAACGTAAGCTGTTAATCATATATGGCACAAATAAGAAAATTTAAAACAAAATGTGTACTGAAGAGATTTAAATTCGCAGGTCAAGCATTTCGCTCGTTCAAAATGTCATCTGAAAAAAATCAGAGAATAGGACAGAATTAACGCAATGTATACAATTTACAACACATACGATTAAGATAATCTATATCATTAATGACACAAACGCTAGCATTATCGCCTACTAATGCTAATAGGTTTATAATTCCCATCACTTCTAGTAGGATATTTCCTTTTTGGTATCACTAATACTCATAATGGAAATAATCCACGTTTTTTTACAACACTATCATCTATTATGACTGAACACTGGAGGCTCCCATGTTTTCCAACTGTACAATATGAAACGCCATTTGACCTTGCACCAACGGAAGCGGGTTACGTAACCACTGACATACGTAGTACATTTGTCTATAGTGTTATTTTAAGTCAGAGTTGGCCGATACCTTGAAATTCAGGTATGCGCAGAAGATTTTAAAATTTGGACGGTCAGAAGCTCATCGACTTTGGGGAAGATGTTTTGTTGATTTATGTTGCATAAGCATCTATAAAATGCTTATTTTAATTTGTTTATGAGTATACAATTCCCACGCTTTTCGAAGATTCATTACAGGATTTTAATGACACCAAATTGGCTACTGATTGCAATATTCAGTGGAGTTTGAACTCAACAAACAAATTTACACGAGTGTCCATATTTCCAACTTAAAGGGGCCCTGCAAACCAAATGCATGTTGACCTCTGTTCATCTGTATTAGTGTACACATTCAATATTTGTAAACGGTTTGACCCAAATATGTTTTGTATATTTTTAAACATTTTATCATGTATTTGTCTTCATGTTGCTAAGCCCCACCTCCTAAAAAACCCTCCAGAGCAAATTCTATTGTTGACCTGCAGTGACATCATTTATCAATCACTGGTCAGCTACCATCATGACCATGAGATTAACAAAAGATGAAAGTACAAAAAGAACATCCACACAAAAGCATGCCCTGCATACCTCCATGCAATAGCTTAGACAGTGCTTTTCTTCTGACATAGCAACAGCTATTGTAATTGAAGTTGTGTGAGTTGGTATTCTATTCAACCGTGTGATGCTATTGTGATTAGGCTAATCACAATAGCATGGTAGCTGACCAGTGATTGACAAATGATGTCACTGCAGGTCAACAATAGAATTTGCTCTGGAGGGTTTTTTAGGAGGTGGGGCTTAGCAACATGAAGACAAATAAATGATAACATGTTTAAAAATATACAAAACATATTTGGGTCAAACCGTTTACAAATATTGAATGTGTACACTAATACAGATGAACAGAGGTCAACATGCATTTGGATTGCAGGGCCCCTTTAAAGGGATAGTACAGTTTTGGTTCAGAGGGCTCTTCAAGAAATAATTAATTTGTGAGGTAATGACAAACTAAGTGTAATATTTGGAAGAGCACGTGATTTTAAAGATCAAACAAACTTTATCTGATCAAAATCGGTTCAGAAAGAGCTGAAATATCAATAAAGATATCAGATTGGAATACATGTGGGACCCACATTTATTCAACAATTTAAGAAATTTAAAAAAATCTATAAAATGTCTGCACTTTTTCGAAATAAATACCAGAGATATTTTTAAATAGTTGTTAGTGATCTCTCTATAGAATCATTATTTCAAAAAAACATCACATTCACAATTTGTTATGAAAAATGGTTAGAGAGCGCCCTCTTGTGTTTTAACAGCTTCTTTTTAAAGTAAGTTTGTATACCTTTCGAGCAGGGTGAAGTTGTAACTATTAGTTTGTAATGTTATGGTGCAGGTTTGGGTTACTAAAATTCAGTTTGACCAAAACTGAAATTCAATTGGCAGAACTTACCCCCATAAATTCCTAAATTAAGGGGCCCAGTGGGGTATTGAATTTGTTTTCAATCAAAATTGAGATTTTAATCTTAAAATGATCCATGGATTCTAAGCTTTAAGAAAATACATACTTTTTGGGGTAGCTATTAAATGGACAAATTAAGGATTTTGTTATCAATGCTGATACATGTTGGGGCCGGAAGTGCATTTTTTACAGTTTAGATTAGAAATTTGTAATTCTACTTTTTTGTAAATAGTCCAAATAATATTGTACCAAATCAAAAATTTTACCATCCAAATTGTGTTCCTCTTTTACCAGAGTGAAGCAGCAAAAACTATTGTCATGCAGAAAATAAACATGGCAGTTTATATGTGATTAACATGCCTTAAACTCTATGGAACCAACTACTGCTATTTATCCCGCTATTTTTCTATTGTTATCCATGTCACATTTATCTAACAAATATCAATATTGTATTTGACCTTTCAAGCTCATTTGCCGAAAATCTGATTTTTTAGACTAGAATTCTTAAAACTTGAAAAGTATCTACTCAAATTCAATGAAATTTGGAGGACTGATTCCTTGTTTGTAGATGAACAGATTAATGATGGCTTTTAGAGGTAACCCTATTGTCGATTGTAAACCAAAATATGTACATTTCTGATTTTTTGCAAAATTGCCTTTTGACTGTGAAGATAGCTGAATAATGTAAAAAGCCATAATTCTATTATGTTTGTATAGCATCATAATATCTATCTTTAAAATGTAGAATGTATACGCATTTATACGTCTGAGGAGATGCGTTTTGAATATTGACTTGCTAAAAGTAAACATTTTATTTGTCTCTATATTATTGTTGTTTAAACTCTTATTTTAAGTCCAATTGTCTTTTTAAAAAAATGTATTCCCCATATCATAAGCTTTCCAGAAATATATGGTTTGTAGGGGGTAGCTTCAATGATTAGAAAGAAGCTAAAAGTGTGCTCCATGATTCATGCAAAATCAGTTTGTTCGATAACGTTGAATTACATCGTTTATAAAAGAACCGCCAAACAGTAAATTACACGTTACACGCGCTTGCAATATCGCTCTAGAATTAGTCCTTCCTTTTATATATAAAAAAACTAATAAACAGTTGAAAAATTAATAAATCATTATTCATTATCATAACTACACGTATGTAAGTTGTTTCCTTACATTATTTTACATGCATAACATCTTTAAAGGCTGACGTGACCGATTATTTTAAAAAAAACACACATTTAAAAAAACATTGTATATCGATCGACGGAATGTTGATCGCTTCTCGTTTCAACGGTATATATGCATTGATCGATATAATTTTAGATCAATGATCGATTACAAAATATTGTGCCAATAAAAAATCAAAGTTTTATTCTGAAATATCAATCAAAGGTGTATTCTTTGAACGAAGCAAATATTGTTTTCTTCTTCATAAAATGCACTAAGACTGCTTCGTTTTTTGGTACATGAAAAACAAGCCTAGTAGTCAGTAAAAATTTTACTTTTTCTTTCTTTTGTACATAATCCAATGTACACAATTATCATCTCGTGGACCATTGTAAAAATAATTTACTTTAAACGGAGATAATTGTTTACCTTTCAAATGATACCTCCCATAAAAATATGATTGTAACAAATTATTGACTGCAAAACAATTTCTTGTGTTTTTAATTCATTATTAACCATTATTTATATATTGTATATGTCAGGGGCGGATCTCGCTTTTTGCTAAGGGGGGGAGGGTTGACCCAATGACGATGCGGATACTGTGTGGGTCTGGACACATGATGGCGTTTTTCTATGCACATCACATTTTCACTTGGCAGCCCACTTGTCGTTTTTACTGTTCGCAGTAAATTTGTTTGCTAACACCCACGGTGGCGTTTAATTCATTTTTGGGGTGGTTCAAGAAGTAGAGGCAAGCGCATCCTGTCAATTGGACCGTTGTTAATTATGTGAAAAGACTGAAGAAGGGTTGTATATTTCTGTCTAGTGAAGTGTGGACATTACATGGTAATTGGAATATGGCCGTATAATGAGCGAAAATAAAAGTGATATTTGTTAACTCGCTAACTTATCCAACAGATAAAGTAAAAAATCAGAACATTTCAATCATACATGTTTGTTTAATGAACAAGAATTTCGGAATACAAAATAGGTATGAGAGAACTGCAAGCCAAGAGTTCTAATTATATTGTGTGGATGTTACGATGCTATATATAGGTTCAAGGGGTGTTTTACAAAGATCCTATTAAACTTGAAAGTCTTAAATTCTTAGACTTAAAGGTATACTTGAGGATTGGTACTTCCCGAGAAAGAAAAAAATTGTAAGGGCTTTGGTTGGTTTTAAAGGTCCACTTGAGTATTGGTACTTCCCGAAATGCCCCTTGACACTTAATTGATTGGTTTTAATTCCATTTGCAAGTTCCTTGAATAAAACATGTAAAATGAGAATCATTCCATTTCAAATGCTCTCATAGTTGAACAAATTTAATTTTAAGATATATTATTCATAAGATACCAGCCGGGGGACATTTTGACTTTTAAGAAAAATACAAAAAATGCTGAAATAGACTACTTGTACTTTGAAAAAAAAATCTAAATAGGTTTTTAAATAGTTGTTGATGATATCTCTATTGAATCATTATTTTAACAAAACATCAAGTGTACAATTTTGTATGAAAACATTTTGTATGAGTTTTTAGAGAGCGCCCTCTTGAGTTGTAACGACTCTTTTTTTAATGAAAACAAGGTTTTTACTTAGTCGTTTGTAATTGTGTATACCTTTCGAGCATGGTGGAGTTATAAATATTAGTTTGTAATGTAATGGTGCAGGTTTTGGTTACTAAAGTTAAGTTTGACCAATACTCAACTATCCCTTTAATTCCATTTGAAAGTTCATTGAATAAAACATGTGAAATGAGAATCATTCCCTTTCGAATGCGTTTATAGTTATACAATTTGATTTCAAAATAGTTTATTTATATTATATCGTCTAGCCAGGCGATATCTGACTCTCAAAGAAAAAACATAAAATGCTTATGCACTTCTTTCAAAAAATTTCAAGGAGGTTTTTAAATAGTTGTTGATGATCACATGCACAATTTTGCATGAAAAATGGTTGAAACCAATGAGTTTTTAGAGAGCGCCCTCTTGAGTTTTAACAGCTTTTTAAAATGATATCAGGCTTTTTTAGTTTAGTCGTTTGGAATTGTCTATATACTTTCGAGCATGGTGGAGTTATATTTATTAGTTTGTAATGAAATGGTGCAGGTTTTGGTTACTAAAATTCGGTTTGACCAAAACTCAACTATATCTCTTTAACATTATGGTTACCGTTAGCCATAATTATGTACTCATAGAATTAAACATAAAAAAGCAAAAAATGCATGATTTGAGACAATTCCAACACAAAATTGTATCAATAACTAGCTGAAGGCTCATTGATAATAACACATATTGCTGATTTATGTCAAGAAGTATGCCTCTTAAAAGGAACTGATTCAACAATTTTACCCCAAAAAATAATGCAAAGAAATTAACTTAGAACCTTTGTGAACCTTTGTGAAACAACCCTCAGGATTCAGGTAAATCGGGTGCTCAGTGCCACCTTTTGTTTAATACGAACGCCCACCGCACGGTGCGTAATGCACATTGGCTCATTGTCACGTAATGAATCACACATTAAAGGGGTAGTACAGTTTTGGTAAGGCTGAGCTTTAGTAACCAGACCTGCACAATAACATCACAAACTAATAGTTATAACTCCACCATACTCGAAAGGTATAGAAAATTACAAACGGCTAAGTAAAAAGCCTGTTATCATTAAAAAAAAGAGCCATTCAAACACAAGAGGGCGCTCTCTAAGTCTAAAAAAAACATTGGTTTCATCCATTTTTCATACAAAATTATGCATGTGATGTTTTGTTGAAATAATGATTAAATAGAGAGATCATCAACAACTATTTAAAAACACATTTTGAAAAATTTTGAAAAAGTGTAAGCATTTTATAAATTTTTTTTAAAATCATCGAATAAATCTGGGCCCCAGATTTGTTACGATCGGATATATTTATTGATATTTCAGCCGATTCTGAACCGATTTTGATCAAATAAAGTTTATTCTGCCACTAAAATTGTATGCTCTTTCAAATTTTACTCTCAGTTTTTCATTATCTCACAAACAATTATTTTGTGCAGCGCCCTCTATACCAAAACTGAACTACCCCTTTAACTAGTTTACAAATGTTTTTTAACAAACAAAACAACAAAATAATACAGATTTTTATTATACGTCTCTTTAAAAAAAATAATAATAATAAAAGGGATTACAATGTCATATGCCTAAAATAAAACAGTTCCATATTGAAATTAAGAACTACCGGTATATAAATTAGAATCATGGATAGTACATGTATTTTCACAGAAACTAAATAAAACTTCAAAACTTCAAAACTTCAAACAAAAGCTTGAAGATCTACTTTATATTTGTTTGGAATTTACAGCGAATAATATCATACTTGTGAGGCACTGCACAAAAACAAAAAGGAGATGCACTTGTCATGAATACTCCCGATCCCAGCTGCAGTACGTGTAAATCGATAGTCTTTCTATCAGGTTGCATGAATTGTATACATTATTCATGAATGGTTTAATTCAGGCACAACACAACAACAAAGGCTGAAGGATATAATGTTTGATAAAATATGCAAACAAATGTAATTCATGATTATATTTCATAATCCAATCTTTTTCAAAACGTTGAATGTAACTGGTTCGAGACGACTTGCAAAAGGCTAGCTTTTTGCCTTGTATTTATGTAATAGAAAAAGCACAAAAACAAGGTTGACCTCGATATACATCCAGCTTCGTAAGAACTTCGTTTGGACTTGTATTTGTCAAGGTAAAACTCTATTTTGTCAATGAATTTGTACTTAATGTCACCCTGCACAAATTGAGAAGGGTATTTTAAGATAAAGTTTCAGTTTTGCTAATTTTGGGGACTTTGTTTGCGCCGTGAACTCGAAGCAAGTTTCGGGGCTGCAAGTTTGTGCGAACGGGCCGTTGTCGGAAAGGCACGGGAGAGTTGTGGCTACCGAAAGCAGCAGCAACCGATAAATGCATGTACCCACGTCGAATATGTTCCAGTGCCAGATTACCATGAATAATTACGTCGTCGCTCCTGGCTTTGTGTTCGTACGGATTTACTCGAAAAAATAGGAAGTAGGAAACAAAAGTACAAATCCTTTTTTTCGCCACAATTATTGGATGTATTGTGACCACGATTTGGCCAAAATCTCAATTTTGTTAATTATATTGATATACGTATTTATTTAGCAATGTTTACAAATTACAGTTTAGCCTTAGGAAGACATTTTAGTTTTACAAAATGAAAACCTATTTCATTCATCTGTGATTTTGGTTGAATTTAACAAAGTTAAAAGGATCTCTGTGAAATACTAACACATGACTTAATTTTAAATTAGTTATTACAGTAACACATGACGCATTCAAAAAATCATGATAATGAATCAATTCAAGAAATCTGTTTGATTGATTGTTCAATTTTTCTATTTTGTCTTCGCAGTTTGCCGACTATTTTCATGGTCTGAAACAGCTTTATAACGGTAACCCTACAAGAAAAAAGGTTGGCAACTTGACAGTACAGTCTTCTTCACTGGTGTCTACATTAATTAATCATGTCTTCAAATGAACTAAGATTTGCAGTTAAGCAGTTATACAAGAATGTAAGTACCAGAGCTATGGAAGAACTAACTGTGATCAGCCCTGTCCTGTGCGTAGCACAGGGCTGTGCGTAGCACAGGGCTGTGACGCGACGTCGCTCGAAATTTTTCGGGGATTTTGCGACGAGGTGTTTTAGCACCTTTACACTTATTATTTATGAATTGTTTGTAGTTCTAGTAATAAATGAATCCCCCAACCTACCGTACATCATATTCTATTTGTTGAAAAAGTATGAATGATAACTTACCTTAAATTGATGATTTATTACGGTAGTCCTTGTCGTATTCCCGTCGTATTCCTTTGATCGCTGCAATGATGACCCCGAAAACTCGTCGGCAAACTCATCCGGTAAGGTCACTCAATTCCGTGCGTAATAAAGTGGTCGGTCGACTATGTACATAGCCACTATACTGCTGCAGCTGGTGCAATGCGCGATACACCAGCTGTACAGTACATAGTCGACCGACCACTTAATTACGCGCGGAATTGAGTGCCTTATTACCGGATGAGTTTGACGACGAGTTTTCGGGGTCATCATTGCAGTGATCAAAGGAATACGACAAGGACTACCGTAATAAATCATCAATTTGAGGTAAGTTATCCTTCTTTTTAGCCTCAGTCATTTCACCATTTGCAATATTGAAGCCCATGCATTTTATATTTCGTAAGCATGGTAATTATGAACCCAGATATATAATTTTAACTAAGAAAATGTTGATTTTTATTAGTGTGTTTGCCGTTACCCCTCCGGTATACACACTTCAGTATGCCAGGCGCCGTACTACACACAGCGCCTGGATAGGTTATGCAGGGCTCCACACTCACCTTTTTAGTCAGTGGCCGGTCGGGCCAGTGA
Organism: Echinarachnius parma; assembly: GCA_037951105.1. Classification (NCBI taxonomy): domain Eukaryota; kingdom Metazoa; phylum Echinodermata; class Echinoidea; order Clypeasteroida; family Echinarachniidae; genus Echinarachnius; species Echinarachnius parma. Next base: position 39,569 of record JBAMJV010006846.1, on the reverse strand, counting down.
AATAGTTCCTTCCCCTATTCTGGTGGCCCGAAAGAAAATTGACTGGCCCCAAAATTGTATTTCATGAGTAAGCTTTTTACTCATATATTCAAAATATCACTCTTTCCTAATCAAACCTTCAATTACAGATGAAGCATGACTATATGACATAAAAGAAAACAAGATTTTTTCATTTTGTCAATGTCGGGTTGAAAATCTGCATGCCCGATCGGGCCACCAAAATATTACTTTTATACATTTTTCCTGGCCCCAAGTGCAATTTCACTGGCCCCGGGCCAGCGGGCCAGTGCGAGTGTCGAGCCTTGGGTTATGGAAGAACTTGACCAGCTGCATGCAAACATTTCGAGCGAACAGGGTGCGAAGGATAGGGACCGCAAAAAAAGTTATTTTCTGCCCAATTTTATAGTACTTTAATTACAACAGCAATTTGTACTGAGCATGCTAGCAGAGTGAGTTCATGATCATACATGTATGTACATGTACATGTAGGTGGCCGTGTTTTCCAACCACTGTTGATCTTTTTTCCATATTTAGAGAGCAGGGTAGGGGCACTGGCTGTCGATCCTCGCCTATACTGTTCGTGCATACTGTGCAGAATCGCATTGCCATAGTGCATTAGTTTTTTCACGCAGCATGGCATGCAGAGTAATTGATAGCGCGAGGGGTGTTTGCGAATTCACTTTGATGGTACTTTGACCTAGTTGTTAATGGTTACGACCAACGCTACCGGTATTAAATAGAACAATAGTACCACGTAGTGAGTCATGAGTAACATACAAAGTATTTTACACATGACAGAACAAGTACGGGTGGGGGGGGGGGGGGGCAATATATACACGAAGTCTGTCTTTGATTATTTTATTTATGAATTTGTTTTCTTTTTGCTTTGTCATTAAGTTTGTTTTGAACTTTACTACTAGGTTTAACTTTTCTCTTTTTTTCTCAATAAATATTGATAATAGTTATAAATGACTAAGAAGATTAATGCTCATATGTATTTTATTTTATCATTCCTAGTTCCACCTCTCAATTTTCATCCCTTTGACCCAATGTATCCAATATGTATCCAATATAATAAATCGGGGGCCCAGATATATTCAATGATTTTTTTTTTTTTTATTAAAAAATGCTTACACTTTTTCAAAAATGTTCAAAAGAGGTTTTAAGATAGTTGTTGGTGATCTCTCTATTAAATCATTATTTCAAGTTCAAAACATATTGACGCAATTTCTTCTATTCTCTGTCCCACCCGCCCTAGCTTCTCTACATGGGGAGGGAGTACCCGAAAGGCTCGGACTACTTCCGGACACGCTGCCACACCGCTTTCATAAAGAACAAGGACCAGAGGGACCCGGAGAAGGTCAAGGAGCTAATAGCGAAAGGCGAGTACGTCCTCAAGGAATTGGAAGCGCTCTACATGCTTAGGAAATACAGGGCTCTGAAGAAGCGGTACTATGAACAATGACCCCAAAACTCGGAGAATCTCAGAAAGAAAAAGTAATAATAAAGACTGTTTTAAAATATATATTTTTTGACAATTTTTGGAGACGATATGTGCGTGTGAAAAGCAGCAGTACGAAGTGGACGTGGCAATGTGTGTATGTTTTACTTAAAATTGATGTACACTGTATTTTACTGGTGGTGCTAAACCGTTAAAGTAAGGTTTGTACAATGTCAATTGTAACCTGTTCAGGACTGATTGATTTCGCTATATATATAGCATGCATTTTCCATAGACCCTTGCCGGATTATTTTGGGGACCAGTCCTGAACAGGTTAAGGCCCTCTTTTAGACATGAATGCTGGAAGAAAGATCATGTTAAAAGCCAATAAGAGTACATAATATATCGGGATAATTAAACCTTGAACATTTAACAGAAGAGGGCTGTGTAATATAGATTTAATTTTCAGTAGTTATGATCCATTGTTCTAGTACAGTCATCCTTGACTCGGATCAAATCAATGGTGATTGCAGAAAAAAACCTTGAAATAAATGAGACAAGAAAAGTGGGCTTTGCCGGGAATTGAACCTGAGACCTCTAGATTGCTAGACCGGTGCTCTAACCATTAAGCTACAAGGTCATATTGATGGTGGTGCATCCCAGATTGCTATCGACTGGTGCTCCAACCATTGAGCCACAAGGTCATATTGATGTTGGCCCTTCCCAGAAACCCTTTTCAATGCTCGTGCCGGCTGGTCAGAAGCTTTATAATCCTGACCACAAAGCTGAAACCAAATTTTCTTTGCTAACTTTTCATTTAGTTGATATATTTCTGGTCAGTTTCCTCTATGTTAGAAAAAAGCTTTGACAAATTGCTACTCATGTAGGTAAAGCAAATTAGAAAGCAAATCAAAAGCGAACTGGACGAGACTTTCCACTTGGCAATATTAAGGTGAAATATGAGTTTTGACTGAAAGAGGCGGGTTTGGCTGTACTTTGATTGCAGTGTAGCATGCATAATTATAATAGCTCTAGAATGTTTTACATTTTTCCATTTTGAGCTGATTAGTTGATGGAGAGTTCTCCATCCCTCCCTTCCCTTTAGAGTCTACATACATGTATGACCCAAATTCTTGACCCCTTGACTTCAGGAATCGGGTGGCTTGTGTACAAAGTCTATGGGCATTTCAGAAAACTCAAAGGGAATAGGTTAACCCATTCAGGACTGATTAATTTTGCTATAACATGTATTCTCCATAGACCCAAGCACAAATATTTTCAGGACCAGTCCTAAAAGGGGTTAACGGTGTTTTCAAATCAACCTGTGTTAAATCTCATCACTTTATGTTATATCAGGGGCTAGGGGCCCGATTACGGACCAGCGACATTTACCGTGCATGGGCGTAGATACTTACGTAATACCTATTCATCAGGAGGGATGAATGAATAGATCATCCCCCCCTGATGAATGGGTATCAATGACAGATTTAGCCCATGTTACCAAGGTAATTAGCACCATTGGCTCTAACTCATTGATGTGTCAATATGCTAGAATAATGTACAAATCAACAGAACGTAGCAGAGCACACATACCGCCCTTACTCATTCAACCGTAAAGGATTACACAAGCATAAATCTTGACATCGGTGGAACTAGGACTGGTCCTGGGTCATGATCGTGCTCTCGGCCACTGAAGTCTGTTGAAGGGGTTGGATAGTTCGCACTGGGTTGTTTTCATCCACACCTGGAAAACACGAGGCAAGCAGCATCACAAAAGGATCACTGTGTAGAGGCAGGAATACTTCTAGATGGGCTGAGCCTGCCATGCAGACTGTAGAATTTGGATGCCCTCTCAGCTGCTTGGTAATTTTGGTTTGCACATTTTTTTGGCACTTGTGTATTTAATAAATGTGTGTTTAAAATGTAGCAATTTGAATCTTTTTTTGCATACCAAGTACTAAGTATTTCAACAATATAATAATATGCATTTTTTTTTTATAGTACATAACATATTGCAAAGTTACGTCCTTATGCACTTATATTATTTGTGACTGGATATAGCAAAACCCTGCACTTATGAGTATCGGTATAAAAATCTAAATTATGTAGATTTTCATATCATTAGAAAGGCCTCATCAAAAGAGCTCTTCATTTGATGCTTTGTTCTAAAAAAAAAATTGGTCGATAAATTGCAAAGATTTGTTTGTTTCAATTTTACAAGCATAAGTCTTTTACACACATTATATGAACTTACATTGAAAAATGCAAATTTCTTTAAAAAATGAATTGCCGACAAAAGCAGGGATTTGCTACGTATATCTGGTCGCATTTATCTCAATCAATTACATGTTAGTCATGCCAATACAGATTTGTTCTGTACATGTTCCGGAGCTGTTATTTAGCTGAAATGGGACAAATAACAAAACACAGGGTAGCATTCACTGCCCACCTATCTTATCATTAGCATGTAATAGCCTTTATCCAAATGTTGTTTTCATCAATTGAAACTTGTGTTGGTATGTTATGTTTCCTATATTTATGAGCTCAAATGATATTCTCTAATTTGTCAAAATGAAATGAATAACTCTGGTCTTGCCAGTTTATCTGCTGTGTAATGTTCATCAATCAAAGAAAAGGAGCAGCACAAAATATGTATAGATAGATTTAAAGGGATAGTTGACAACAAATTATTTTGTGTAGCGCCCTCTATACCAAAACTCAACTATTCCTTTAAGCAAGCCTCCATACTAACATTTTCTGTACCGGCCCATTCGGGCAAGTAAAATCATACATTTTGAAATTTTACTTGCCCCAAATATAAAATGTCCTTGCCTTCTTACTTCTAGATGAGATGAACACATGGAATTACTCTTGTAAGTGAACAATAATTTAGTCTCCCAATCGGGCAAGCAAGCTAGACCTTTTATGAAATTGTACTTGCCCTACACAAATTTTACTTGCCCCAGGCAAGTGCAAGTGCTAGTGATTTAAATATGAACACTGTCTGACAGTTGTCTGATTTAATTTGCTGTTCTTGTTTTGAAAAGTATCTTTAGTACAGAAAACAAAATATTACATGTATTATACATGGATGGTATGATTTATGTGTTTTACATTGCAAATGAATATGTGGTAATTCCAATTCATATTTGCATTAGTACTTGCAAAAAGGATATTATATAGTGAAAATTTGAATCTGAATGAGCAGTTATATATTTTCTTCCTGAGATATGAAATTAAATTGAAAGTAGTTATACATAATATGTAGATGTAGACAAAATTCAGAATTGTTGATATGAAAATGTCTGCAATATCTAAAAAAAAAAGAAAATATGGAGTAAAGGGGGGTTTGGTTAAAACTATTAAAATCAAATTTTAAAAATTAAATATGATACCTGTTAGTGGTACATGTAGTAGTACCACAATGCTAGCTGTATGGTGTGTGAACTGGTGCTTTGTACATGTAGTTTCACAAAATTTGTAATCTTCCACTTTTTTTTTTTTTACGAGTAGTGGAGATTAATGTAATACTAAGTGTCCATTTTCCATCTCAAATGTGTTTAGCATAAATCTATCCTGATACTTGGTAATTTACGAAGTAATCTTGCATTTGCCTGGAATGAATGGAATTCATTGTTGTTGGAAAAAAGTAATTATTTCTTGATGTTGAAGTGATGTATAAACTAAATTATTTGTTTTTTTAATCGAGAGATAATGCACTAATTAAAGTTCATGTTAATTTTGTTTGATGTACTGTATTCCTAACATTATGTGGCTTTTTCAGCTTTGAACACAAATTTACAAAGATGGTTGGTTAATACAAATTCCACTTTTGAATACAGCCCTATATCAGTGAGAATGACCCTTCCTCAATTGTTTTGTTCATTTCATGATACAAGGCAAAAAAAAAAAAATGATTGTGGTGTTGATTCTTGGGTGTTTACTAGATATTGTTTTATTATGCCAGCGAATTGGCAATAAAGTCAGTCTTAAACATGTGACTAAATGAATTGCCCTAGCTGAAACGAAAGCTATCCAATCTATTGTGAGAGACCCAACATATGATTGTTCTCTGCATGTGATTGTACATGTTGATCTTGAACAGTAAGAAAAACAATTTCGATTTTCGGCTGCACAACTGTTTTTTTCTAATGTTATGAATTAAATTGTATCATTAAATGTATCACCTTTTATGGTGCAAAAATGTATTTAACTTTATATTTGAACCTGTTATTTGTTTGTTCTGGGTTTGAGGTTTCTTTTCAGGCCCTAGCTGTTACATCAAACTTATGCAATGTTGTAAGTGTTTGATTGGCTGTTGACCTAGTAGGTACAGGGAAACCCCGTTATAACGAGGTACCGTTTATAACGAGGAGAATCCATTGGTCCCGATTGTTCCAATGGCATAATGCTCCACTTATAACGAGCTCGGTTATAGCGAGGTAAAATCGATAGTCCCGACTACCTCGTTATAACGGGTTTCCCTGTACAACAATTGAAAATTTACAATTGCAAAAGTTTATGAAACAGGGCCCAGGGCGGTTATTCAATTCAACTTTAATCAGATTAGGTAAAAAATTTACTCAGCTTTTTGCTAGCTAGACTGAGAACTTTACTCATCTCACATTTAAATATTATTTGAGACTTTTACTTCAGTAAAACAAAATCTACTTGAAGACATTATGACATCAACATTTTGGCAAGATTTTCAGTTGACAAATTAATTGAATCCCAATTTTGGCTAAGTTATTTACTTAAGAAAATGACTATGAAAGTAAACTTCTTAAATTTTGACTAGAGTATGGAATTGAATACCAGCCCAGGAGCCAATGGGACAGGGTAAGACTGTATATAAGTGTTCCGGTATGAAGAATATTGGGATAAACACAAACTAGGATAAAAGAGACGCCATTGAAGAGGACAATAGAGACGCCATTGAAGACACACAAAAACACTTTGCTATTTATATCGATCAGGACAGCTGTCTTTATTTGCTTTTAATAAGTAACAACATATCAACATGTATTAAGACTCATTTGTGCACAACGAACAGCTATACATTAGTAAGTTTCACTCAAAGTATACTACATTTACATTAATACATAATGTCAAAATAACACTTATCGGCAATCATAAGTTTCTAAAAATCTATTTTTTTATTTTTTTATTTTTTTTGTGGGGGGGGGGGGCATTTAAATATCTAAACGGTGTTTCATAAGAGCTTTCAATTCTATCCAATATGGGTCAAATTTTATCCAATATGGGTAACAAATTTACCCAATATGGATAAACCTCCATCCAATAATGGGTAAAATTCTATCCTAAATGAATATACAAATTTTAAAGCTCGCAATTTTATCCAATATGGATAAAATTTGATCAAACATGATAGAATTTGAGAATGTTCAGATGACCATTAAGATATCCAAATGAGTCCCCTTGTAAAGCATGCAATTTTATCCAATAAAGATACAATGCTATTCTGCATGGATAAACATCGAGAAATGCTCCCCTAAGCCATTTTTTTAAAATCTTCTTACAAATTGGAGCTCGCTTCTTTCTCCAACGCTATTGTCGCATGGATAAAATCGCACTGCTTCATTTTTTTACATTTTCTTTTCTTATTTTTCTATTCATTACCATGCAAAATGGATAAAAACTCGCATTTTTCCACCTGAAAAAAATCTGTAAAAAAAATGCTTCCCCTTTCCCCTCCAGGTGGCGTTTCACAATGATTTAAAGTTGAACTTAGATTTTTACGTAAGACTTAAAATTATGGTAGGCAATTTGTAGCCTTGGAAATAAACCAAAAAAAAGAAACAGCAAACGTGCAAATAATTGAGACCTTTCGGACAACTGATATCAAGAACATGAAATCTTCTTTGATAACAGAAAATACTGATGATTTTTATGTTAGACTTAAAATTATGGTAGGCAATTTGTAGCCTTGGATATAAACAAAAAGCAACAGCAAACGTGCGAATAATCGAGACCTTTCGGACAACTGATATCAAGAACATGAAATCTTCTTGATAACAGAAAATACTGATGATTTTCAACCAAATTGTACGCTGTGGATTCAATACTGATTTTTTTTTCTCAACTAACTGCTTTCCATAGTTTTAAGTCTAACTTTAAAAGAGTTTAAGTTCAAATTGAAATCTTTGTTTAACACCCCCTGACCACCTAAAAGCTGCTAGATAATATTGCACGACAACATCAGCTTTAGGGGGGGGGGGGCAGAGCAGGGGGGTGTTTCACAAAGATTCAAAGTTAGGCCTATTATGGATAGCCATTAGGTCCTTTGTAAAAAATTGTTGAAACAGTTCTTTGAAAAGGGTTAGATCAAGGAGCCTTGAAATAATTGATATGAGTTTTGTTAGAAGTCTCAAATACTTGCTGCTTTTTACTTTTTTTTTTCTTTTTTTTTTGGGGGGGGGGGGGGCTTTGAATGTGTTTAAACTTGTATTCCAAGGCTACAAATGGCTTTCCACGATTGTTTAGTCCAAGTTCAACTTTGAACATTTTTTAAACACACCCTAGTCTCACCCAAACAACACTCCATACCGTGATTTTCTTACTACACAAACAATTTTACAATAATTCTCCACTATTCTAGTTTCGACTAATATATGAACTGCAGATAAACATCAAACACATTATTTATGCAGAGTGAGGTATAATAATTATTAGTGTTATAACAGTTGTCAGTTTTACAGCACCAATATAATATATTGAAGACAAAAATAAAGATAGTTATTACTTTTTAGCGTGTGAAAAATAGAGATCCTGTACACATTATACTGTATAGTGTATGCAATTCCACATGAATGCATGTCAGAAACACTACCACCATTTTTTTTTTACAACTAATATCAAATAAACAAAACAATTGATGTATACATGTATGTTATATTGGTATGTATAACAACTTGGCCTTTATATACTATGGTGTCCCCTTCTATGAACATGTAAATTTATAATACTAAATTATTAATTAATTCCTTGAGCATTATTGGCATGTGAAAGATAAAAACGAAACAAAAAAAATTTCATTCAGATCGAAAAGCATAGATACAATTTGAAAGAAATTGTCATAAATTGTCATATCACAAAATTATTTTATGATTTATTTTTACATTTTATGTGAATATACAAGTATTTGGGAATCTGACTAGATATTCAAAACGTATAACATTTGTTATTATCTTCAAACCTAACAATGTTTTAATTGAGTTCTTTTATACAAACAAGTATATTTTGTGCAAAAAGAAGTACTTTATGAAACAAACCAAGTAACAAATTTATTTTCATTAAGAATAATTTGTTTATAAGTATGCTGTTGAAGTAAGCATGCAGTAAGAATGAGTTGTATAACGGATTATAAAATAGAAATTAAACCATATATATGCAATTTATTGACATATCCATCAATATTTCAAGGATAAGCTTTCAAAAAAGTAGTGCTGTTTTCTAGCAAAATCTAACCCCTTTGTCATTCCTCTTTATAGTAACCTTCTTTAAAAGGATTTAATACATGAGATAATGCAGCAATAATGAATAAAAAATAAATAAAACAGATTCATCAAGAAATCTTTCATTTAAAATTGAAAATTAAACATTCTGAGAAACCAATTTACATGGGTAAAACATTTCCAAATCATCACTAAAAATGTAAAGCAAAGCTCGAAATTTGAACACTTTGCGATAAAACAAATAAAATCTCTTTTTAAAAATGTTGGATGTCCTCAGATAATTTTACCATCAACAAATGAAACATGTATCTTGCAAATATTTTCTATCCTTTTTTTTTAATAACAAGATAATGATGAAATACTGACATTGCGAGAAGTTTCTTGAGTAATATAGGCACAACAAGTTGCACATGTTTCACAACAAGTGGAGAAGGTATATGGCATATGTGACCTTACACCACAAAACGATCAATAAGTCAGGGAAAATGACTGTGGTGATTTTCACCTGACATTAAAGTAGAAGTCATTTCCTTTCAGTAAATAATTTGTCATATTTGGACTATTAAAAGCAGACCCTCTGAACATGGGCACCAAAGATTTTCAAAAATAAGGGAGAAAACGGGCCGCTAAAAAGACCGGCGTCTATTCAAGCGCTGTAATCTGATCATTTTTAATTCAATAAAAATTCATATTTAAACACGAAATCTGACGCTCAAAATTGTACAGAAGTTAGATTAAGATACCCTCATTCAGGAAGGACTAAAATCCTGAATCTCAAACAAAATTGGACTATTTCAGTTTATAAAAGAGAAACTTCTACCGCGACTTAACGGTCGTTTTGTGGTGTAAGGTCACATGTTTTGCACAGGAAGAGCGTGTACATTATACACAAATATACATTATGTAAGATAACTTTAGATAAAGAAAAAAGAAGAGAAAATTAGAGACACAATATAGAGTGCAATAAAAGAGTTAAATTTCACATTCAAATGAATCTACTCAAGAATATAGATGTGCGTTTATCAACATTTGCTAGCCAGAAGTGGCATATCTATATGCGTATAGAAATGCATATCACAGTGACTTTGAGTTATCATCACTTCCGAAACGTGTCCCAGCTCCAACATGTATGAAAACATTAAACAAAGGTTCTATTATATACATGTATATGTTTATGCGTATAGAAATGCAAACCAAAATGCATTTGCATTTATCATCTCGTAAGAAAAGTGTTCCTGGCTCCAAATGTGTATGTAAACGCACTTTTTGCAGCTTTTCAAAACAGTACGGCTAATAATGTATTAAAGATAAGCACGATAGTCTGAAACGTGTTTGAAAACGCTGATTATGTACTCAACCAATGTTGACAAACGCATCCATACATTGGTATACACAGATTCAAGACTACACGTATATCAATGTATCGTCAAAACTAACTAGTGCATGTATGCAAGACAATCTTGATGATGATGATTTTTTGTTTTATTGTAAGTAGAAGTAAATGTAGTGTACACGAGCAATTTTTTAATATTTCAGAACATTCTGAAAAATAACTAGTTCATCTAGTTCATATACGCTATGAAGTGCAGACACCGACACCCCCTGAATACATCAGACAGGGGTGCGATACGGCGGAAAAAGTATAAAGAAGAGACAATGTCAACCATGTAATAAAAACAACCACAGCACTACCAATATTGCGACTACAAATTGTGCAACACTCAACATGCCCTATGTTTACAACAAACAAAATAATAATAACAATAATAATTTGGCATTAAACTCGCAATATTTCATTTTGCTTAATATAAATTCCAAACATTGTGGTGATATCAAAAGCCGTTTTAAAAATTACCAGACTGATGGCTACTATGATTGGCTATACAGTGCAATATAACAATCAATTATCGCTTCACAGTTTATTGCAACTAAAAATAGGTCTGCTTTGTTTTTTATTTGTTTTGAATCTACTACTACAATTGGACACAACACTTTCAGCCCCAAAAATACAATATCACAATTTGACAAATTTGTAGTTAACACCAAGCAAATATTCATGAATTCCATATTTCTTTACGATTATTTTTCTTCTTCTTTTCACGAGTCACATTTTATTATATCAAGCAAATATTAAAACTATCAACACTTCTCTATTTATTTTTTCCTCGTTTTTCTGCGCACTTTTCCTATTATTTATTTCACAAATAACCATTTGTGTGTGCAGACATCGAGTACAGTATTGAGTGTAGCCACATGTGTAAAAAGCATATTGCAAATACATCAACAAGTGCTAATAAATGATGTTCAATTTATTAATTTGTCAAGGTGTACCATGGTGACACTTTTCTAATATAGATTTTTTTTTCCAGTTCAACAAAATACACATAGAAATAAGATAGAAATAAGACAGAAGATAGAGAATTGATAGAAATATTAAGAGATTAAAAGAAAAATGTGAAGAGCACATATCAATTACACAAATTACTCCTGTAATCCGAATCATCATCTTTTCTTTTTTTGTATCTATGATCACTTTTTATTTGTTATGCACACACAAAAATCAATTATTTGCATGCAAAGAGAACACACAATCAACACAGTTTTATTTTTCTGTTGTAATTTCAGCTTGCTAGAATGACACTAAGTCCCACATGTGTCTTATTTTGTGAGGTATTGCATGCAATTAAACGCCACACCTGCATTGGGTATCAATTCCAATCGACCCAGCATAATTTCAAATACAAAATCCAAGCCCGCATCAACTTTCATAATCAATCTACAAGACAAATATATATAAATTCTCAATTCGCAACCTCTTCTAATATTACGTACATTTATTGCAACACCTATAAAAACCTAACATCAATTTCAATTGTTCAGTCCCATAAAGCAGCTGTGATGTAAGTGGGAACATGCAATGCACACTAGTTTAATTTGATAGATAAATATGTAAAAATAACTGGTCAATATCACACGTTTCTCGCACAGCACATTCAATTATCAACAGATATATTGCGCTATATTTATAGTTCAAAAGGAAGGGGGCCCGTGCATTTTATATCAATGATGTTTAGGAACCAGATTCAAAACACTCGGGTGAAATTTATAATAAGCACACAGCACCACACATACAGTGTAGCAATTTCTGCCAGCTAGGCGATCAGGGCCCCATTGCAGAAAGAGATACAAAAGTCAGATTGTGTGTTCTAAATGTGCACATTTTCTGACTTAATTGTAACTTACAATCGATTGTAGGTCAGATCGTGAGATCAAAGTGCGCACATTTTCTGACTTAATTGTAACGTTAACAATAGATTGTATCTCTTTCTGCCACGGGGCCAAAGACTGCAAAATGATGCAACATATTTTCCATAATTTAAAGATTCAAAAGGAATTGGGGTCATGCCTTGAAGGTCAGAGGTCAAAGGTCAATAGCATTCTATTAATATGTTCACATTAATAATCATGCTATGTAGCAAGCATAATTACAATTCTCAATTTGTGTTGTCCGAGAATCACATCTTTAGAAGCAGCATTTATTTCAATTTTGCTGCTATTTCACGATAATACAAATTATGAACAAGACTTTATTCAACATTTCTTTAGTCGCTATATTTGCACCACTGAATACCAAAAGCTTGCTCTCAAGCTTTCTAGTCATATTCATGCAAACATCTTGCAGTTTATACATGCATATTGAAGGTAGGGTCAGATCACAATGGATATTATGCTATTTCTGAGCACAAACATATTTGCATACAAATACCAAAAGCATGCAGGTCTCATATTTATGATGCACAGTATAAAGCCTTCAAACAACTGCATGCGTGATAAAAGTAGGGTCCATTGGACTTTGATGATGCTTTTTTCTGTGAGAACAAAACTTTTCTTTCACAAGACTTAATTTCTCTAGCCGTATTATTCGCATACAAAAACAGAAGCTTGAAGTTCATGCAGGTAGGGTCGGTCGATAAAGGTAGTTAGTTTCAAAGCTTTTTTTATTTCATTGGGATATCATGCCAACAACTCCCAGTTACCAGCCATGTTGCACCTTTTTGTTTATAATAGTAGTTCTTTTGTAGGACTATTGCTATGCAATTTTGCATACATTGGGACAAGCCCTGAACGAGCATTCTTGTCATTAAAAGAGAGGAAATGTTTTTTGTTTTCTTACAATGTTCGTTAAAAAGAGATTGCATTATGAAAACCTGCAACAGTAAACTTAGTTCAGTGCTCGTTCATAAATGGTGATGGTCATCATTGGTGATCGTCATTGTCGTCGTTCAGAATTGGTGGGGGCGATCGTCATCATCGTCGTCGTCCTCTTCATTGCTGTGGATCGGGGTCGAGGCTCGAGAGCTGTTGGGGGAGGGTGGGGCAGAGGCCGCACGGGGGAAGCGGAATATCTGGGGACAGGCAAACGATTGTGCAAAAATAAATAAATAAATAAAATAAATGTTTAAAAAATCAGCCGAAAAGTTGTGCAAATCATAAATATACACGGTTAGGACTAGGTTAGGATTCATATGGAAAGGCAGTGTGAAATAAACGGCAATAATAAACTCACTAGATTAGAGTAAGTGCTAATGTTAGGGTTGGGGTTGGGGAACAAATGTTGGTGCTCATCATCGTCATTATCTTCTTTGCCGTGGATTTGGATCGAGTTTGAAGTATACTAAAATAATGTGACTCACATGAAAAAATTTAGTGTTGATATGATTATAAGGTTAAGATGGACTCGCATCTCAATTTTATTATGTTAGTGGTGATAATCATCATTTTAATCATTTAGAAATTATTGTGTCCATTGTCATCATCGGTTATAAAACGATGAAGGTAATCATCGTCATCGTATAGAAAGCATGATCCTAATCAGCGTCATTGTTTAGGAATCGATGGATCAACATAGATAGTTTAGAAATGATGCTGGTCATCGTCGTCATCGTTTAGAAATGATGGTGGTCATCGTCATCCTCTGCATCTTTGCTAACATTATGTGACTCTCATGAAAAACATGATGGTAATGCAACTATTAATATATATGGTGTATATGTGTATGGATTGGCCTGATCGATGGTGTGCACTGAAAAATGTATGGGTTAAGTTGGATTGTCATCATCGTTTTGGAGTCGCGGTCAAAATCATGGTGGTGGTCGTCATTGTCATCATCATACTCATCGTCGCTGCTGAAGCTCGTCATTCACATGAAATGTTAGGGGTGACACACTGAAAATGTTTGGGTTAAGTTGGATTGGCACTGTCGTTCCCAAGTTGCAGTGGAAATCGTGGTGGTGGTCGTCATTGTCATCGTCATCCTCATCATCGCTGCTCACACTGTTGCTAAAACTCGTCATTCACATTAAGTATTAGTAGTGGCACACTGAAAAATGTTTGGGTTAAGATGGATTGCCATCGTCGTTCCGAAGTTGCAGTGGAAATTGTGATGGTGGTCGTAATCGTCATCGTTTAGAAATGAGGGTGTTCATCGTGTTCGTCGTCGTCCTCCTCATCGCTGCGGACTGGTGTCGAAGCGCGAGAGCTGCCAGGAGATGACGGGGCAGAGGCTGCTCGCGGGAAGTGAAAAATCTGGAGAAAAATCAAATGGATTTAGCTGCTCAAGGGTCTAATAAATGATTATCATGATGTGATCTATCCGATTATGCCATGTTTGGTACGTTTCTGGCGCTTTCCGATCATGCAAAAAGATGTAAAAAAAAAAAAAAATTTTAAAAAAACTTTTTTTCTTTTCGCCCCCGTGCCGTGCGTGGCTCACGGGGGCGATTCCAAAGGTATCGGGGGCGAATCGCCCGTCGCCCCCGTGTTTTTTTTTGGTTGACGGGAACGCATATGGGAACCTGGTGGGTCCTGTATTAAAGGGGACCACCACGCAAAGAACACCACAGGGATATATATATTTATTTTTGTTTACTCTATGGAAATTGCAAAATCTATTAGAGGACAGGTTAAACCATTGCCTTCGTGAAATAGGTGGGTCCTGTATTAACTGTATGGAAATAGCAAAATCTAGTAGGGGACAGGTTAACCCATTGCCTATGGGAACCTGAAGGGCACTGTAATAACTCAATTATTTCACAATCCAGTAGGGAACAGGGATCAGGTTAACAGCTCCTTCTAGAGTGGTTTTCTGTGGAAGGCAGATACATGTAGAACCAATTTACTGATTGATGAAAGGAATGGAATGAAAGACACATGCAATACAAGTACTGTGTAAGCCAAAAAATGTTTGCATACAGATATCTACGGGAATGAGAGGGCGATTGACGTTTTTGTGAGTTGTTGATTTCGCGATCTGCACACAAGCAAGCTGGCTATAAAACCCACAAAGAGAACAGTACATGCACCAGAACTGGCAATAATGCAGTGGTTTTGTGCTTAGAATTCCCTTCAAAATGACAAATAATATACCAAATATACAAGCTTGCCAATGCGTACAAATTTGTATACAATTTAGCGATCATCAATGTGTTGGTGCTGTGAACTGATGATCCTGATACACTTAATGTACATTTTACAATATGCTGCACAACTAGACATGAAAGCAGCAAATACTGGTACGGTACAGTCTCCACATGTTTTACGTGCGTTGCCGCTATGTACATATGCATGGGCGTCAACAGGCCAGGGACAGGGGGGACATGTCCCCCAACCCCCCCCCCCCCCCCCCCAACACTTTTGTATATGCATACATTATGTATAGCTTGCACTACAAATTATATAACATTTTGGTCTTGGGTATGCACCAAATAGCACTATTTTGAGCCAAAAAATGCAAAAGCTCCCTACCGTGGGAGGGGGGACACCCCCTTCCACACCCTCCCCCGCTTGGTTGCTTTACTCCCTTGCAATGTCTCCCCCACTTTTGAGAAGCTGTTCACGCCCTTGTACATATGCCTGCAGCCTGTACACTGTGCAGTGAATTGAAGCTGCTACAATACAATATTTCTAAACTGAACGAATAAGATCTTTAGAACTGTTTTGTCTTTGTTTTTGCGTGCATTTTTATTTCTTTCCTTGTGACAATTGCCATGTAATCGTGTAAGTAATTATAATTATATTATAATAGCAGTAGGTCTAGTGTAAGTTAGATCTCAACAAAAAAGAGTTTTATGAAGCTTGCTTGCGCTAGCTATATCCGCCAGACAATCACTTATTGCCTGTTGGGGGACTGGCCGTCAAAGTGAATGTGAATGTCCATTGGCAAGATCATACAAATGACGGGAATGTATCGCGAAATCAACCGCTCACATACAGTATTGGTCAAAATAAACTTTCCACCCTAACAAACGTTTGTCTGCTGTAATCCCTATTGATTTGTACACATCAATAGGGATTACTGCAGATTACTGCAGTAATGTGGAAAGTTTATTTTGACTTATAGTATACTGTAGGAATATGTTCATTTACATTCTTTGTTTCGCCCATAATCAGATTTTTGAAACAATTTTTTTTTTGTCAAGTAAGAAGACTGGCCTAAATTGCTAAAAAAAAACATTTCAAAATGCCGATGATGAGCTAATCAATAAATAAACACACACAAATATCTACTCATAAATCTATCGTCACAATTATTTTGCCCAACTACTCTTTCAAATTTGACACTCAGTTTTTCATTATCTCACCAAAAAAATGATTTCGTGCAGCGCTCTCTATACCAAAACTGAACTACCCCTAATGGAAGCCAAACACTGGCATATTTGCTCGACTGTTACTGATAAATGCATAGCTGTATTTTTTCCTCTTCAGACGTTATCACTAAGAATGGAAATAATCAATGTTTTTTTTTACCACTTTCATCAGTTTTGACCGACCACTGGAGGCTGAAACATCATCTGACTGTGCACTATTAACCCATTCCCTACAAGTTTACAAAATCCCCATAGACTTTGTACACAACCCACACAGTTCCCGTAGTCAAGGGGTTAACAGCGGGTTATGCGAGGTAAAATGCCAGCGTTTAGCTTCCCTTTAACTCCTAACGTGCCAAGTGCTTGCAATGAAGCTACCCCCGGGATGCCACATGCATGATTGCAAGCACAATATAGTACTTGACCATGCCCCATTGTATTGTGCAAGTGGCATTGTATGTATGTAGTGGCTCTATTGTTCAGAGCGCACCCTAATCTGCAGGCGTGGGGCATTTGCCTTTCAATACATTCCTTTCAAATCGCCCAAAAGCAATTTAGCTGTGCCCTTCCAATTAATGTGGCACTGGGAATGTGCTCCACTGACAGGTTTTGGGTTAAAAATTAAACAAAGTTTCTTTAGACTAAATTTAAGTAGAAGCTTACCATCTGATCTTCACCGTTCTCCTTGCCATCAAAGAGCTCCGGATGGGTCTTGTTGAGTGCCAGGTAGCGCGCCTTGCGATAGTACTGCACAAAGAAAACAAATTAAAGGAAAACTCGGGGTTATGTGGATTTATAAACGTTTTGTTATGCCAGGTAGCGGGTGACGGAGTGAGTGCCAGGTAGCGAGCCTTGTGATAGTACTGCACAAAGAAAACAAATTAAAGGAAAACTCGGGGTTATGTGGATTTATAAATGTTTTTGTTTTATTACATTTTACATTTTTACAATCATATTAAACAAATTATGATTCAGAACTGTATATTGCTTTTTAAAAATGTAATACTGAAGAATTTAATTTATGATATTTTCAATGACAGGATAATTGCTGCTCTTAATATATACAAATTTTGTATACAGATAAAGGAGCGCAAACTCTCCCCTCCAAAATGCCTCTACTCCAGTAGTTCAATAACACACTCTGTGCGATTGCGCTGGAAGATCTCTCATCTAAATTTCACATGCATATTACATGTTGTGCTATAATAAGGGTTAATGAATAGGGATAGTAGAGCGCACACTCACCACTCCTAGATTCCTCCAGTCTAGCAGTTCACTGAGACGCTCTGTACGGTTGCGCTGCAAGATCCTCTGCCTTCGGTTCAGCCTCGTGAAATCAAACATGTACTGCACGGAGAAAAGAAAAGTGGAATATTTCTTAACTCATGCATGACTCTGGCTCGAATCCATAGCGATTGTGTGATATACTTAAATGAAACATCATCAATCGAGTAACCTTGTGTGCTGCAAGTTAATGAGCAAAGGATAATATGGGAGTACAATGGTATGTTGATCCATTGGGCAACAATGCATGCTGTATTTTTAGTCTGTGGAAAAGACCATTTCTTGGTGTTATTGGTACAGTATATGCTAATTTTTTCTGTGTGACTCTTGTTTCAAATGTTTCAATTATTGATTTGTCTATTGAAGAAACAAGTATATTTTTGGATGGAGCACAACTACATGTATCTTTCCAGTTCCAGGGAGCAATAGATCTGCAATAAGATTGTCTTAATAATGATAATAAAGAAGTTGAATAAAGCATCCATTCTATCTTTTACAAGATGCTCAGGGAGCAGGTTAGACTGTTGCATGCAAGCTTTAACCAGGGCTCGACACTCGCACTGGCCCGCTGGCCCGGGGCCAGTGAATTTGCACTTCGGGCCAGCAAAAATGTATGAAAGTCATATGTTGGTGGCCCGATTGGGTGGATTCCACCCCCCCCCCCCCCCCCCGAGATCTCGGTCGCCGAACGCGCGGCCGCCACAAAATTTGGCACACAGATAGATTGCGACATAATCTACAAGATTGCATTGTTAGTTTGTTTTTTTTAATCAATTTCGAATTAATTATGGAAATTTATGCAAAAATCCCCTTTTTGTCAATAAATCACTAAATATGGCTCAGAATATGCTAATTTTGTGCATGAATATTCTTTATGACCTAATTATCAGGTTTTCAACATTAAAAATTGCGACAGCCAAAAAATTCCTTATGTATTTCTTTGTTTTTTTACTTTTGTTTTTTATTATTTTTTTTGATGGAATAAATTATTAACCATTATTCAACAACTTTTAGCCCAAAATTAAATGACTGCAGTGATTAGAATGAAAAATAATGAAGGTTTTGTCTATTATAGGAAAAAATCAATTTCCATAGGATTTGTACACAAATCACAAAATTTGGCGATTTTCGGGCCGACGCTCACTTACAAAAGGTCACGTGACTTTAGAACCGTATACCCCGTCGTCGCAAATTTTGTCTCAAAAGTTGCGCAAGACTTCAATGAAAAAATTCATGAAGTCGCGCGGCAATACCTGCGCGCGTTGCGGAATTATCGCGCGAAAAGTCGAGGGGGGGGTGGATTCCACCCCCCCCCCCCTCCCCCCGGCCTGGTTAGGGTTAAAGGGACAGTACAGTTCTGGTCAAACACATGGTAAGTAACTAAAAACTTGTTAGTTATCATTAAAATCTAACAGTTATAATTCAATGAGGCTTGAATGGTCGAAAAAATATATAAACAGCTAGGTAACAGGTCTGTTTTCATTAAAAAAAGAAGCCATTACCACAAGAGGGCGTCCTCCAGACACCTCAAGCTTCAATTCCAGCCTTTCTACTGACTAATACACTTTATAATTTTGTCCGTATTTTGTATACTTTCTATAGAGAGATTTTTCGTTTTCATTTTTGTTCCTCCCTTCTCAATGTGTTGTTTTTTATATAGTGTCAAATAAAATGAACTTGAACTTAACTTGAAAATAGGTAAAACACTATGAACTCACCCCTGCCAGTTGCTGTATAGACTCCTCACCACTCTTGAAGCGTCTGTCAACAATGTAGATGCCATAGGACGTCGGGTCTGCAACATGCTCTTGCATGAACAGACCAAACCCGGATAGATTGGTGGTCACGCTGGGTATACCCATTACAGTGCACTCAGCTTTAAGCATGAAAAATGGAAAAACAATGAAAAAATGGATAAGATATGTGCTATTTTATTGAATTTATTGGTTCTTGAAGCGTCTGTCAACGATGTAGATGCCATAGGACGTCGGGTCTGCAACATGCTCCTGCATGAATAGACCAAACCCTGATAGATTGGTGGTCATGCTGGGTATACCCATTACAGTGCACTCAGCATTAAACATGAACAATGGAAACAAATTGTAGAAAATAAATAAGATAATTGTTATATGATTAAATTAATTAGCTCTTAATCCGTCTGTCAACAATGTAAATGCCATAAGAGGTCGGGTCTTCAAAATGGTCTTGCATTCATGAACAGACCAAACCTGAATAGATTGGTGGTCACGCTGGGTATACCCATTACAGTGCACTCGGCTGCAATAAATAACATGGAAAGTAAAAATATTTACATGGTACAGTCAAACCCGTCTTACTGGCCACCTGTCTATAGCAGCCAACCTGCCTATAGATAGTGGCCACAGAACATGATCCCCTACAGAGAAAAACAATGGAATTAACCTTTCTGTAGAGGTCACTTGTCTACAGTTGCCACTTATCTTACTTCCCTTTGGTGGTCACTATACACAGGTTTGATTGTATTTTAATAACATAGCACTCACCCGGTGTGTAGCCCCATGGTTCGTAGTACGAGAGAAAAACTCCAAGATGGAATCCCCTGAAAGTAAAAATATCTACCAGTTATTTTAAATAACATAGCACTCACCAGGTGTGTAGCCCCATGGCTCGTAGTACGAGGGGAAAACTCCCAGATGGCATCCCCTGACGAACTCCTCGTAGTCACAGCCGAAGAGGGGGTTTGTAGCGGACAAGAACTCTGGGTGGAATATAACCTGTAATAAACAGTATAATATATTATTTTAATATATTAATTTAAAGGGGACCACCAGGCAAAGAACAACACATAATTATATGTTTTGGTGCTGTTGCGAGATATCATTATCAAATAGATGGCCAACATTTTTCAAGGGGTTGTGTAATTCATAAACAATGCGAATAATTACCACCACTTATGGAACCATTATGGCCTTATTGTTCTGTATGCGCCAAACGTTTCCAAACTTTTGCGCCAATTCTATTTATGCACACATTTGGAGACAATAGAATCATGGATGATGTGTTCATCCTAGACAAAAGTTAGTCTTCGTATGCAGACTCATGAATACATTTTGTAGTATGGTGATGCCCTTTTTTCCAATTATATATTTTTTCTGGAAACATATTTTTCTGAATTTTTCGGTGGAATGGACTACTAAAATGTTACCTTTTTTTAAATATTATTTTTGGGTGGTGGTACCCTTTAAATAACACTTCTACCTTGAACCTTTCCCTATCAAGCCCCCAAAAATCACATTTTTAAAAATAAAATAGATTTTTCAATAAATATATCAAACCAATACACATGAAAAAAGGTAGATACATTTTGTTTTTCTTTTTAACAATACACTAAATAACTATGTTGTTTTAGTTGATAACCTATTCTAGAAAATACTTGGGCATAGCTTTCTCTTGTCTTTGTTATGTAACTGTGCCAGCTCTCTTTTTTAAGCGAAACTTAATACAAATTGTTTACATATATGAGCCCTGTGACCTTTGACCTAATTAAACGAACCGTGACCCAATTGTGGACATTTGACCTAATTAAACATACCTTGACCCAATCGTGGACCTTTGACCTGTGACCTTTAACCTAACGAAACATACCTTGATCCAATTGAGGACATTTTACCTGTGACCTTTGACCTAATTAAACATACCTTGACCCGATCGTTCGTGTCGTTGAACATCTGCAGGCGTCGTAGATTGCACAGGATGGGGTCCTGGTGGTCGTCGATTACGTTATGGGTGCAGATGGGGGGCAGGCCAGGGTGCTTGGAGGCGTAGATGCAGCGCTTCAGCCTCACCAGGTCCTCCGAGCGGATCAGGTCATCCGTGTTGATGATCTCGCCCCTGAAGGAAAGACAATGATGATGATAACAATATAATAATATCAAACATTTCAGCAATATAATCATAATAATCAGATGGGGGGCAGGCCAGGGCGCTTGGAGGCGTAGATGCAGCGCTTCAGCCTCACCAGGTCCTCCGAGCGGATCAGGTCATCCGTGTTGATGATCTCGCCCCTAAAGGAATGACAATGATGATAACAGAACAATATCATTAATAATATCAAACATTACAGCAATATGATCATAATTATCAGATGGGGGGCAGGCCGGGGCGCTTGGAGGCGTAGATGCAGCGCTTCAGCCTCACCAGGTCCTCCGAGCGGATCAGGTCATCCGTGTTGATGATCTCGCCCCTGAAGGAATGACAATGATGATGATAACAGAACAATATCATTGATAATATCAAACATTACAGCAATACGATCATAATAATCAGATGGGTGGCAGGCCGGGGTGCTTGGAGGCATAGATGCAGCGCTTTGGCCTCACCAGATCAGGTCCTCTGACTTGATGATCTGGCCCCTTAAAAAATAATGATATATAATAATACAATAAAGATGATGACGACGATGATGATGATGATGACAACGATGATGGTGCTGATGATCATGATCATGATGATAACAATGATGATAATGATGAAAACTTTGAGGAAGAAAATGAAACCGTGGTAGATTACATGTTTATTTGATTGAATTGATTAGCTATTGTAGTCTCTATTGAGGATGATAGCAACAATAATGACTCGATGCCTGGATAATATATTTAAGGATGGTGTTATTTCTGGCACACTTTCTGAAGTACACACAAACTGGCAACCGGTCAATAGCTCTATCTTGGACTCCATCCGCGGTCAAATTATTATTTTTTTTAAATATATTTCACGAGGGTTTTATTTTCGCAAATTTCACGAATCACTTGTGAATCACGAAATTAACAACACGCTCAAATATTGACACCAAATGCAAACGTACATGTATTGCATGCATTACTGCACTAGCATCTCCCTAAAGACAGTCAGTCATACACATACACAGCAGCATAAACTGCGTGTTGGTAACAGCCGAACACTAATTTAACCATGCGCGAAATTGCTGTAAAGTCCCGATACGCGCACATTTATGTACACAAAATATATAGCGTATACAGTAGGTGTTTCCAGACTCTTACTTGAGCGCGGTCTCGAAGACCCTCTGTCCCATCTTGGTCTGGAGCTCTGCAACTGTCTCCTTGAGCTGTTTGCAGATGGCCTGGCCGCGCAGAGACTCCACGTTGAAGCTGTTCGTCTTGGTCGGCATGATGAGGAACGCCACTACTGTCATCTCACTCTTAGAAGCCTATCAGAGACAAAAAGGGGTGAATAAATAATTATATCATCTGACTTAGTAAAATACGCGTCATTGATTGGCTAAACACGGTCACGTGATTGGCATGTCATTTTTGTATGACACATGGCCAGAGAGGTACTAGTATATCACCCGCCCTTACATTCAATTATAGCATTACAAAAACAGAAACAACCGTATACCTATTATGCTTGGTACACAAATTTTGTGAAGAAAATAAGACCCTCGACTACGTCTCGAGACTTATAATCTTCCCTCAATAGCAATTAAAATCCCTCGGAGTGGAACATTCCGTGATATTCCCTCCACCACCAGTTAACAACTGTATAATGTCTTGTCCGATGAAGAAATACAGCGTCTTTAAAAACACACATACTAATTGACAGATACAAACACAAACACACAAAGGTACAAACAGACAGATTTTAATTGCTACCTTGAGGTAATGGTTCAATCTGGCTAAGGCCTCCAGGAAGAGATCGGCACCTTTGTTGCTAAACTCATAGCGGCCGGCGATGAATACAGGGTCTTTAAAACACACATACTAATAGCCAGATATAGCCAGATACAAACAAAAACATACAAAGGTACAAACAGACAGAATATGATTTCTACCTTGAGGTAATGGTTCAATCTTGCTAGGGCCTCCAGGAAGAGATCGGCACCTTTGTTGCTAAACTCATAGCGGCCGGCGATGAAGAAATACAGGGTCTTGTCCAGATCAAAGTCATAATGCCTGCAAGATACACATAGAAGAATTACATTTATCAAGCTTAGCACAGTGAAATCAATAATCCTTATTAAACTTAATCTTGAAAAACTTGCAAAACAGCACACAGCAGAAACCAAAATAATTTTTTTTTAAATAAAGTAGTCTGGTGATGGTCCGACAAGAAATGTCAAGACTTGTCATTTTGGTGGCCCAAACTTTTAGCGGTCCAAAATCACTAAAAACATCAACAATACTGTATGTTCCCAAGTCGTGCAAACCAAATGGTGGGGAAAAGCTCACTTTTAGAAAAAATGATCACAAATAGTTGTTCGGTCTTTACCAGACCTTACCTTATTATATTTATAACCAAACTGTAATATGATAGTGTCTCCAGACAAACACGCATCTTATTGTCCGTACAATAACAGACAAAATAGTATATTAACCCATTCACTACGAGATTCTTATATCTCCATAGATTTTGTACACAACCCACCCGGTTCCCGTAGTGAATGCGTTAAAGGGATCTAGTAACTTTGTTGACAAGTGCAAAAAGTGATGGGTGATTTATAATAAAAATGTGTATTGGTGTGATCTGATATGTCCACAAAGTCCACAATGTGAGAACATTTCCTGTTAATTGGATGTTTTTGGGGGCTGAGATATGAGCAAAAATGCAAAGTGGTATTCACTTACTCATAGCACTTACTTTGCACAGGGCTTAAATTATCCCATAGACATTTTCATATCTGAACACTTCAATCGTAAATATCTTTTGAACGAAATGGAAATTTGAAAAACCAAAACCTGTCCCGTGCTTTTATTGTTAAAATGAACATGATAAGGTATTAGAGAACCACTACAGTTCCAAGTAAGTTTTGAGGATTTGGACAATGTTACTAAGTCCCTTTAAAGGGAAATGAAACGCTGGAGTTTTCGCTTGCTGTTAATGATAAGTTCATAACTCCTGTCAATTCTAGTCATGTATTTTCTCTTGGGTATCACTAATAATGGAAATAATCAATGTTTCTTTAAACCACTATCACTTTTGTTAGTGCAAGGTCAAATAATGTTTCATATGGTACAGTTAAAAAGATGGCAGCCTACAGTGCTCAGTCAAAACAGTTGATAGTGGTTTGAAAAACATTTATTATTTTCATTATTAGTGATACCCAAGGGGGGTTATTATGTCTAGAAGTAACAGCAAATTATGCACATAATGTTTTTTGTTGTATTAGTAACAGTAAGCAAAAATGCCAGCATTTGGCTCCACTTTAATCAAGCTAGCAACATATAATAAAGTGTTACGATAGGTTATGCGCTTACCCATGAAAGTGACCTCGAACAAAGTCGCTGATTTTATTCTTGGCCTTGGCGTGCAGGTTCTGGAACTCGTGGATGGCCTGAAACTTGATCACGTTCAGACCGTTGGGTAGGATTACATCTGAAAAGGTAATGATAGATTAGTCAATGTTGATAAGAAACACTTCATTGTTATCATAACCTATCGCCACTGATAACTGCTTCACAACCTCCTTAATCATGGGTATTATCCATCTTACAACCAATTTCACTGACAACCCTAAAATTACCTGGGGGGTGTTTCACAAAGATCCTAAGTTGAACTTAACTCTAAGTTGGACCTAGCCTTGGAATACAGTATATTCAAAAGCAAAACAACAAGAATTTTGGACATAAATGTTGCATCAAGAACATCAAATCTCCTTGATAATAGAAAATATTAATGATTTGAATCAACATTTTAATAATGCCTTTGAAAAAGGACTTTTACAACAATTTTTCAAAGAAACTAGTGGCTTTCCATACTTAGTCCAACTTAGAGTTAAGTTCAACTTTATAGCATCTTTGTGAAACACCCTCCTGGCAAACACTACCACCCTCCACAACCAACACTTTAATCCCAAGTATTATAATACTCCCAATACATTGTATATCTCGACATTCATTACATCCATGTCTACTTTTAACACCATCGCTACAACCATAACTACCAATACCAATCATCAAATTTTAATTACCTGGTCTTCTTTTGAGCATGGCCTCGCTCTCATCGGCCGTTTTCTTTCAGACTGTAGTGAAGACGTGTGCTACCTGGCAAACACTACCACCCTCCACAACCAACACTTTCATCCCAAGCTAATACTCCAATTCATCTTTACATCTATTTCATCCATTTCTACTTTTAACACCATGGCCCCGTTGCAGAAAGAGATACAATCGATTGTAAGATACAATTGATTGTAAGTCACAAAATTTGCGCGTTTCAACCAATCAGATTTGCGCATGTAGAACACATGACCTGACTTACAATTAATTGTAACTTACAATCGATTGTATCTCTTTCAGCAACAGGACCCATAACTACCAACTCCAATCATAAAATTTCAGTTACCTGGTCTTCTTTTGAGCATGGCCTCGCTCTCATCAGCGGTTATCTTTGAGACGGTAGTGAAGACGTGTGCGGCCTGGGCAGCAGCCCGCTCCATGCAGTACCTGTGGTAGATGCCCTTATCCCCAGCCTCCTTGTCTAGATCAAACTGTCAAATAAAAAGTAACAATTAAATAGTGATGCGGTTTGGTTTGGTTTGGTTTGGTTTGGTTTGGTTTGGTTTGGTTTGGTTTGGTTTGGTTTGGGTTGGGTTGGGTTGGGTTGGGTTGGGTTGGGTTGGGTTGGGTTGGGTTGGGTTGGGTTGGGTTGGGTTGGGTTGGGTTGGGTTGGGTTGGGTTGGGTTGGGTTGGGTTGGGTTGGTTTGGTTTGGTTTGGTTTGGTTTGGTTTGG
This sequence comes from Echinarachnius parma, assembly GCA_037951105.1. NCBI lineage: Eukaryota > Metazoa > Echinodermata > Echinoidea > Clypeasteroida > Echinarachniidae > Echinarachnius > Echinarachnius parma. The sequence goes on along the minus strand of JBAMJV010006846.1, from coordinate 12,996 downwards.
TTTGGCTTGGCTTGGCTTGGTTTGGTTTGGTTAGATGATTTGATTTGATTCAATTTGATTTATCTAATAAGATGTTTCTTTTAATTTCATTTATTTGCATCCATATAAAAATACATGTTTCAAATAACAAAACATTGGATATAACAAGGACACATAAACCACTATCATATAAACACAAGCCATAGAGAGCAATAGACGAACAAAACAAACAAAATGTAGTGGATGTAGGGTTTGCTAACGCCATTGACTTATCTGGGCAGACCGCTTTTTTTCTACATTTTGTCCATAAAAATTCTGTTTAGTCTTCCTTCCTCTCTTCCTCCTACCTGGCAAATCCATTATTCAACATCCTTTTCCATAAACATGTCTCCCCCTCGAAACATGTCAAAAACATCTCAGTTTTGCACCATTTACTTCGTTCCTACACTATCTTGTTTTTATTTGATTTGTTTTTATTTATTTTCAACAAAATCTCATATTAATAAAAAATTATACAAATGATAAAAAAAATGCATCCATCGACATGCATAACTAATCAGTTGAGAACATAATTGTATAGAGTTACCAATCTTAATGGACAATTTCTAACAAAAATAGACATCTTTACAAAACAATAAAGAAAAGAATAAGGTCATACTTTCCATTAACTATTCTCTTTTAGGGATTTTATGATATTAATGATTGTATACAAGTATGCGCAATTCCTCTTACATGTTCATTTCCTCAAGATTCTCTAAATTGTAAAAAATTGTCTATTTTTAAAACAAAACAGTCAAATAAAAGAAAGTGAAACAAAAAACATAATTAACAATTCCCAAATGAAAGCGAAAACTTCATTATTCAAAACAAAACTGAAAGAAACATTAACTATATTTCATTGCATTAGAGCCAATCTATTAAGTGATAAATGAAAGGTAAATAATTTCAAATTTCTTCACCTTTAATGTCAAATATAAAGAAAATTAAACAATAAAGTCAAAGTAAACAAAACTTGTGTCAAATAAAATGTTGAAAATAATAGTTAAATTTTTAAAAAGCTTGCATAGTATTCAGATCAAAAATTAGCTTTTAGCAATTACATGTAGCAATTAGCTTCTGCAAAAAGCTGCATGGTATAGCTTGCTTTTACATGTAAACAAGACTACCTAGTAGTAGTATTAAATAATGCATTGTGTCTTTTCCTGCATGTCACTATTAAAAACATGTACAGATGCACTGAGCATCCAGTGTAGGAAAGCTAACAAAAATCCTCTTTTTTATTATTATACCAAACAAAAGATATTCAATTGTTAAAGTAAGTAATACACAACAGATGCATGGGTGTTGTGCATTGATACAATTTTTAATAGACAGTCAATAGTGACCCCTGCACTATTCACTAGAACATATATGCATATATACACACGCATACCTGGTACATCTAAAAATAGGGACAAAAGAATGATAACAAGAGATAGACAGAGGTTTTATGGCAAACTGTTTTCACCCTGCCCTACAAAAGTTACTGGGGTCATACTATCATTTAAATGGCAATGCAGGAATAAATTTTTTATTTTAGGGGGCTACTTTTCCAATCTGATGGATATCCAGAAAATGTTCACATAATATCATATATGGTAATTTTAGGGGCTACCTACTGATTTCAGGAGGCTATTTTGAAAATTTGGGGGCAAAATCGCCCTCAGCCCCCGTATATTGCCCACCCTGTTTAATGGGAACCAAACGCTGGTATATTCGCTTGCTGTTACAGGCAATTTTATAATTCCCATCACTTCTAATCGTATATTTCCTCTTGGGTATCACGATAATCAAAATATCCATGTTTTTTAAACCACTATTATCTATTTTGACTGAACACTGGAGGCTGCCATGATTTCCAACTGTTCCATATATGAAACGTCATCTGACCTTGCACTAACAAACGGGTTACGTTAACCACTGATAAAGCAGCAGATTCAACAACAGGGGTTACATAACCCCCTTTTGTAAGTGCATGCTCAAATGCGCTCAGATGACGTTTCATGCGGTACCGTTGGCAAACATGGCAGCCTCCAGTGGTTAGTCAAAACAGTCGATAGTGGGTTCTAAAACATTGGTTATTTCAATTACTAGTATTACCGAAGAGGAAATATATACGACTAGAAGTGAAAGTATTATGCGCATAATTACAAATTTACATATATTGATATAACTGATCAAAGAAAGTAATTTTAGTTTTTGTTATTAGTAGTTTTATTAGTCAGGCAATGTAGGATACAGACAATTATTTTGTATGCATGCGCAAGGGAATATACAGTCAAACCTGTCTATAGTGGCCACCCAAGGGAGACAAGAAATGTGGCCACTGTAGACAGGTGACCTCTATTACACTGTTTTTCTCTGCAAGGGATCACTTTGAGTGGCCACTATTATAGGCAGGTTGGCTGCTATAGACAGGTGGCCGCTAAGACAGGTTTGACTGTATATTGAAGAGCACAATGTAACAGTTTGCAGAAGGCTGTAAAATGACAAAAAATATCGGTCACACACAGTACTTCAGGTTGAGACATTGTATATTGAAACATTGTATAGTTAAAGGGACAGTACAGTTTTGGTTTAGAGGGCCCTTCTTAAGAAATAATTCATTTGTGGAGTAATGGAAAATTAAGTATAATATCTGGAAGAGCATGTGATTTTAAAGATTTAAACAAATTAACTTTATTTGATCAAAATCTGTTCAGAAAGAGCTGAAATATCTATAAATATACTTGATTGGAATAAATGTGGGGGCCCACATTTATTGACCAATTGAAGAAACAACTGTATATAATGCCGACACTTTTTCGAAAATATACCAAAGAGTATCAATTAATGCATTTTATATTTTTTTGGTACATTCATACACATTTCATACATTAATTTCTGCAAGGCATTTGCTAAGGGATAAGCGTAACATAATCCTTACTATCTCTCATATCCAACAGTTTAAAGCCTCTCTCCCATGTAATGCCGAGTTTTCCCGTGTTGGGCCACATGAGCTTGGCCGTCACCCAACAACACGGGCATAACTTGTCTTAACCCATTCAAGACTGACTGATTCGATACATCAGTGAGCAAAATACACAGGGGCTCAGGGCAATTTGGCCCCCAAAATGTTTAAAGCCCTCTGCAGACAGAGCCGACTCGACCCGATCCGACTGGTTTCAATCAGGCTAGAGGTGGGCCCGGTCGGTCGGATCCGATTCATCGTGTTGAATCGCCCCCAACTGGCATCTCGACTGGCAAAATGTGTGTCGCGAGGCACTGAAAACTGAGCCAATCCGAATGAAAATCAGTTGAATCGGGTCGAGTCGGCCCTGTCTGCAGAGGGCTTAAGAGCCCCTGAAAATCTGAAAAGAGCCCCTGTAAATTTGCAAAGAGTTCAATGCGAACTAAATTTCAAAACTGTACTCTTTTCATGCAGGTGAACTCGAAAAGTAGGCCCCGAAAAATGATTTTTTAATATTTTTCCTACGGCACATGTTCCTTGTTGAAAATTAAATTAAATTGAACCTTGAACCTCGAACCACATCATGCATTCTCCATCTAGACCCCCAGCCCCGAGTATTTTTCAGGACCAGTCCTCCTGAATGGGTTAACTCGTACCTGACTCGCAAGTATTTTAGACATGTTCAAAATGTTTGCAGTAAAATGACAACTTGTAGTCTCAGCTAACACTAATTGGTACATGTATATACAGGGTGGCCCAAACAAAACATAACGGGGGACTTCCCAAAATATAGTAACAACATAATGATGTCCATCGGATAGGGTATCTTTTCCAATGAAAAACGATACCAAGAACAGTAATTTTGGTCGTGTAGTTTTTGTTTTAGGGTGCTCTGAGTGACACCATGTCAGGCTCCCAATTTTGTCAATTTTTACCAAGTCAGTGCCTGATAAATCGCACTTACTGCCCGTCATACGGTAAAGTATCATATCATAGCACAACTTGGGAACATTTACTCATTGGAAAGCTCATTATCTGACTATGCATACATATACATGAGAGGGTTCGTTTAAAACAAACAGAAAGGCTGTAGAGGTGATAATTACAAGTTCATACCAAAGCAAATTCATCAAAGCCAAAGCAACTGCTTATTTTGTATAATTATGTACATGTAGACATACCCGCTGCCCATTATTTCAATGGGGAGGGGTCATACTAACAAATTTGTGCAAACCTTGCATACATAAGGTTGCTCATAATTGCCAAAAAGCTCATCTTAATGTATATGTACTGTAGTAGGCAACGCTATTACATGCAGAGTGTATGTCAAGAGAAAGACATGTTCAAAAGCTGGAATCGTGGGTTCTTTTTCACATACAGGCATTAAATATATCCATCAAATTTGAATGCATTGTGACTATGGTCATGGGAGGCGATATGCGGGAATTCAATTTCACTAGGGTAAGGGTGGGATACGAAAATGAGAAAGTCAGCCCCCCTATTAAAGAAGGGGGGAATTCTTCCACAAATCCACACCTACAAATATAAAGTACATTTCAATTCACAAGTAGGGAATGGGACAAGTCACTTTAGTACAAGAAAGTCATTCCTTTATACTGCACATCTATGTAGTTAACAATATAACATTCACATTAATGACCTTCTTACGCTCAAATCCTCAAAGATCAAAGGGGGGGATTCTTCTACAAATCCACACCTACAAATATAAAGTACATTTCAATTCACAAGTAGGGAATGGGACAAGTCACTTTAGTACAAGAAAGTCATTCCTTTAGACTGCACATCTATGTAGTTAACAATATAACATTCACATTAATGACCTTCTTACACTCAAATCCTCAAAGATCAAACGGGGCATGCCACTGCAAACTCACTTTTTCTACTAGCAATCGATTCTCCCTACCCGAAGTACACAAATTAGCATGGGAAAAAAATAAAATGTAATTTTCAGGGGCTACTTTTTCAAGCTTGCATGCTTGAAAACATGCTCACTCTAAAGTTTGTTTTGCATTGAACCCTAGATGCAAATTTTTCAGGGCTCCTGTATGATTTTGGAGGGCTGTTTTTGGCATTTTGGAGGGCTGTTTTTGGCATTTGGGGGATAAATCGCCCCAAGCCCATGTGTTGTTGTTTTTTTGCTGCAAATTAGCAACACATAATTCAAGGCTCAACACTAGCACTTGCATGATTACCAGGCGAGGGGCAAGTAAAAATTGAAGTTGGGCAAATTTCATAAATGGTGTAGTTTGGTTGCCGGATTGAACATTTTACAGTTAAAAGAAGAAAAAGAAGAAAAAAATGTAATTCTATCCATTAGGTATAAATCACATCTAAAAATCAAGCGAGAAATTCTCCAAGCAGATCAAGCTACTTCTCCATTTGGGGAGGGGAGGGGGGGAGTCAATTTTCTGTTCAGGCAAGTACAATTTGAAAATTCATGATTTTACTTGCCCAAATTGGAAAAAAAAAGTTACAATATGCTGATCTAATCACTAAAGCAGCGACAAGTTTCGAATTTGCACATCGGGTAGGGACATTAATACAAACATTTCCACGCACAACACTAATTATGCTAACACACACAAGTTTTAAAGATCAATTGAATTCCAACACTTTGTCTAGACTGTAGACTCTGTAGATAGAGCTTTATATTTATATCGTTAATACATTCTCTGGCAGCTTGATATATATTCTTATACTTCATTAATATGTGTTCGGTCTATCATTTTGATTAAGCTAATTTTTTTTAGAGGGGGGAGGTAGGTTTGCAGGATTAATTCATGAAAGTTTGACATTTTGATTTTTGTAAATATATTGTACATGCCACCGCAATTCAGTTTGTAGCTGCGAATGTGACATTTTGTTTGTTGAATAAATACCAAATTATAAAATCATGATTCTGAATGCATTTACAATTCATTAGTATTGAAATCAAAGACTGCAATTTTACTAAAAATTAGTATACAAATATCAAATCATATTTCATATTACTTCAATGAGCTCTCTGTTGCATCTTTCTCTGAATGCTTATATACATGAATCAAGAATATGTGCAAGCAAAACAAAAGGCTGTGGTCTGCGGCAAAGTTAAGTTAATGTAGAGTGCTTTTCAAGCAAGCTTGTTATACGTATCTCATAAATGATTTAACCCCTATTGTGGCATAAGCTGCTCGCGCACTACACGTACGCATGCTTTATTCATGCCAGCATGCCATCCATCCACTGCTCTGTGCATGCCCGTGTGCTTCTGCTATGCTGGTTATTGCATGAGTGTGCGCATTCGTAATATTGTATACGACTATATTGCATTGTGCAGAGTGCTTTGCATGAGCTGGCAACTGCATTATTACTTAGCGTGCTGTTTTGCCGCTTCCGCTTTAAATTTAGTGTCTCATGAACATTTTTAGAGACAGGTTTTTTAAAGGGTTTTAGAGATGAACAACAGGCCTGCATCGTCGTGTAAGGGGGGCTATCAGAAGAGAACATAGGGAGGCGCCATGTTGATGCTGCGCGCTATATAGCTTAATGCAATGCTGGGGGGAAATCCCTGGTGGCCCAGTCAAAATGGGTGGCTCAAAGTCAGTCCAATCTGGTTGCCTGATGTTACACAAATTTGGTGGCCCGAAAGCCAATTTTTCAGTGGCCCCAGGCCAGCGGGCCTGTGCTTATGTTGATCACTGGCTATTAATGTGCACTAGAGAATTGCATAAGAATAGTTATCATGCACGAACTTAACCCAGTAATAGTCAACGCAACACGCTTGTTGCGAAGACATGGTGCTGCCCACTAAATTCTTGATAGCGCCTTCTGGCTTCTACGACACAGTGTCTTTAAGCTGCGCTTGTTCTGACATTTTATATGCCGAGATCGCTGCTAGTGCTAACATGTATAAGCAGGGAAGGGAGGGTACATTTTCTACTGTTATTTCTTCTTGTTCTTTTGTTTTTACCTACAAATTATTGGCATTATTGGCATTGTTTTTCTAGGTCAGTTTGAAACAGTAGAAACTTTAAAATTTCTGCTATTCATTGCAATTTTACAAATGTACAGACTCACAATTTTGACAAAATTTGGAAGGGGGCATGTTTTGTTTTTCTTTATATTAAGTTGATGATAATTAACATGGATGCACGACTGCACATGTTGACATGCATGTGCAATCACAATTTTCTTTTGGCTATGGATGCACACATGTACAAAAGCATACATGTGCATAATCATGAAGGTACAGTAGATGTATTTTTAAAAGTGGATGCACATGTTGCATGGTACGCATCACATTTAGTTCATGATGAATTTCCAATAACATGCACAAATATTTTGCGGAGCTATTTAATAGTTACCTTGGTGGTTTCAGGATCTTTTGACCACTTTGTAGAAAGAATCGGTATGCAAAGATTTCCAGAACATACATGTATGTATTAAAACGTGAAGTAGATTTTGAAGACAACAAATATATTATCAATTTGTGTTCAACCTACTAAGATGTTTCCTCATACTACAGTACAACTGAAGTCAACACATTCAGTTTCCCCTACAAAATAAATTTGGCATAATTTCTAATTGGGGCATTACAAAACTCAGGTAATGACAATTTACAGGGCTCAGCTTTTTTGTATTCAGTGCTGGATATAAATACCCAAATGATCATCTTCAAAAAATCAATTTTCTTAATGAAGAAGCCTATCAAATTCTATGTTTAAGACGGCCAAACGAACATAATGACTGGTGTAAATAGCAGGTTACACCATGGGTGATATCTATGTTATTGACAAGAAATTATGATGCATTTTGAGTCAAAAATGAATTGCCTCTATTTCTAATCTAATTGATTATATTTCTATTGGTGGATCTACTTTGGGCAAGCTGCAGCACTGAAGCACCCTCAAAAAACCATCTACAGTCAAACCTGTGTATAGTGACCACCTGAGGGCAAAGAGAAAAGTGGCCACCTGGGACGAATACCTTTTTTGCTATCGAAAATAATATCGCTAGTGATATTCGTTTGTCTCGCAATGTATGGTCAACAAGGAATCTAAAAGATCACGACGTTTCGTGCGCCGCTGCAACACTTTGTCAAGTTTTTTGCTATTTGAATATTCGACCAGAAAGGTATTTGAATTGTCCAGATATAGTTTATATCTGCTGGGGTCAGTTTTGGAGGCCACTATAGGCAGGTTGGCTGTTATAGACATGTGGCCACTATTAGGCAGATTTGACAAAAACCATCTATGTCAGTAAAACCTTTGTATAGTAACACCTTTAATGGCAAAAAGAAAAGTGGCCACTGTAGACAGTTGACCTCTACAACACTGTTTCTATCTGCATGGGGCCAATTTTTTTGGCAGCCACTATAGGCAGGTTGGCAGCTATAGAAAGGTGGCCACTATAGACAGGTGGCCACGAAGACAGGTTTGACTGTATTATAACATTTCAAGCCAAAGTATCTGAAGGGAACAAGAGATTAATATGAAATTATATATGCATTGTATAGATAGACATGTGTTATAACCCATTGAAAACTATTGGACTTTTTAAAAAAAAAAGCACTGAAGTGCGTTGCCACAGCTATTTATTGCCATGGTAAACTGGTTCTAAACAATGTCAGTCAAGCCAAACATTTGTCACTAAGTGGTTGCTGAGAAGACAATCGGCCAGCTCCAAACAACTTACAAAAGCCCAAACAAAGGGAGAAGTTGTTTAAAACCATGTATTAAATGTTATAGCAAGCCTCAACACTAACTTTTCTACTTGCCCGTTCAGGCAAGTAAAATCATGATTTTTCTCATTTTACTTGCCCAAAAAGAAACTTTACTTGCCCCCCCCCCCCCCCCCCCCCCAAACAAATTTTGTTTTAATGTGATAAAGAGAACAATCAATTGTGCTAGGTAGCTCAATCTGCTTGGCAAATTTCTCCCTTTTTCTAGATAAGTAATTAAAGGAGTTACAATTTTGTTCTCATAGTTGAACATGGATATTAGTTGCCTGATCAGGCAACGAAACTAGACCAATTATAGTATGACATTTTACTTGCCCGACATCAATTGTTTCTTGCCCCGGGCAATAGGGCAAGTGCTAGTGTCAAGCCCATGTTAACACTTACAGTGCCAGGGAATGTAATGCTCTGTGGTATTTGTGTGTATTGTAACTCGCAAAAACGCGAGCTTGGCACTCTAGGAGTTAAAGCAATAATATAGACGGTGATGTCATCACTTCAGTACTCTTATTCTGAATTGACAATACCAACGTAATTTGGGGGCCAGTCTTCAATGGGTTAAATTAAATGTACTGCTAGACAATAAATAGCGCAAGTGCAAGATGTGAGACTATGACAAGCTACCCGTTTGAATGCAGAATCAGCCACGTGATGTACAAGAGGCGGGCAAATCGATGGCTTCTCATATAAATGGAAGGCACAAAAAATGGCCATTGCATGATCTGTGTCTTTTACGCAACAAAACCAAGAACCTCATGTATGCAGCTTTTATGTTGGGTGAACTGACCGCTGCGCATGTCAAAGAAACTACCCATTATTGCTTTTGACAAACAGAATTCCCATTTTTCGTAATAATGATAATAATACACAGTTTTGTATAGCGCATAGCACATTGCAAATGCTTGTCCCGATGCGCATGAATTATTACCCTGGCCAAAAAAAAAAAATTGTTTGATTGGCGTAACGGGCAACCAAAAATTAGGGTAGGTCGGTAGGGATTTTTTTCTTTTTTTTTTTTTTTTTTTTTTTCGCACAAATACACAAAAACACACGCAATTTTGTATTTATTTTTTATTTTTTGTTAATTTATTTTTTTTTAAATAAAATTCAGAAAAAACCTCTAGGGTCGGCGTGCATTAGCGCCGGTATTTTTAGGGGCGGGCGGGTTACGCCAATCCAACCATTTATTTGTCATGGCCTTACTGGTACAGTTTAAACCCACACAATTATCTGGCGCGCCATCGCAACTCCCCGGGGAGCATTCTAACCAAGAGCAGCTATTTATGTTTACATCACAAACTGCAACTCTGACATGGCAAAAGCAGGAACTCCATCTAAATGGCTCTTGTTTGTGGAATGTGCCGTCTAATTTTACAAATGTTTGCTTTTTATGATCGAAATGACCATATTTGTGTTTGGTTTATGTCACAAACCCGTGGCATCCGTGTGGCAAAAAGCAGGAATAAAATCTAAATGCAGACACCGGCATGCATTATGATGCTAGTCACAGTCTTACAGTTGCACATGCGCAATAAAATAATAAAAATTATGGTGAAAAAACAAATAAATACGAAATAAGAGATCTATTGAGAATGTTCCACTTGTAGAAAAATACAAAAAACACAAACACACACAAAATGGCTGAAAGTCACTTGAGCCGTGCAGAAGGGATAGGAAATAAGATACAGAACTTGAAAGATTGGAATTAGCACTTGGAGAAGTGTTAAAATTAATGATTGAAAAAGAAGAAAAAAAGGGAAAAAAATAATTCCAAACAAGCCAGGGCAAACTACAAAAAATATCTTGCCAAGAAATACTACATCACTACAAACTAGCATTTTAACAAAAAAAAAGGATAATTAAAAAAAGTTTTTGAATTTGCAAAATTTGTGTGATGGCATCTATTGTACAACTGTGATTAATATTGACTTGGCTCATTTGTTCCACATTTCAATATAATTAATCTAAATAATGTTACATCACAAATTGACCAAAAAATAGGAGAACAAAATACTGCTGTCCATCAAAACAAAAAGACAGGAATACAAATACTTACTTTAAAAATAAAGAGATACAGATTTGATAAGGTTAAAAAACCAAAATAACTGAAATGGTTGCAATTTGCAGATAGCAGTAGAGTATAAAAAAAAATATTTTACCATGCATATTTGTAATTCAAAGATCTGTCCGGGAAATTGTTCACGGTACAAAAGTCTGAAACCTAAGACAGATTACATCCATGTATAAAACATGTAGGCAAATGAATTTATCAAGGTTTAATTCATAAAAAAAAAAATGGACAGTGAGATAAATTTTATTCTGAATATTCAATAAAAAAGCTAGACAGGAAGACGGATATTTTTTTCAGAATATGCGAGTACCTTATCAAGTTGGTTGTAGAAGTCGGCGGTTCCCTGCACACAGGTAGCGTCCCCCAGTAAGTAAGCGTGGCAGTGGTGTGAAGATAGTCGATACGTCATGTGCTTGAGTTCTCAGGAGCAGGAGCCCCAACGCCCGACATCCACTCATGGAAGTGCCCCGATCAATAGAGGGCGCTCCCATTCCTGGAACTCATTGCGAACTGAAGTGCTAGCAAAAACAAAACAAAAAACAATTTTGAACATTTAAGGGGTAAATATTGAAAGATTTAGGGAGTTTCACGGACAGAACAACAGCAGGAGCTAATGCCTGACATTCAATGTGGAAGTGCAAAAAATGTAATTCTTGTGTGTAAGATCTATACAAACAAGAGAAATTTGTGTAGCTGATCAAGCTACCTAGGACAATTAATTATAATATATTGAAGTAAATAGACAAAATGAAAAATTAATGAAAGCAAGGGAATTTCCGGAACTAAAAGGGGGAAGGAAATAAATAAACTACTGGTCGCAATGTCACAAAGGTGTGAAAATTTGTGTTTACATGGTCAAAAATGGTCAAAAAAAGTATTTTTGGATATGTTATAAATATTGTCAAACTCTATTATTCATACCATTTTCACCTTCTAAAACGGTTTGTCGTTAAGGCATATATCCTGCAATAATTAACTGACTAAGTTTAGTCCCATAGACTACAATGTGAAAATCTGAATTTGCTAATGCGTTTTTCCTCAAAATGGACACTTTGCAACTTAGGCAGTACTAAAATTGGTAATGTGTTACATGTATCATTGTCATATTTTGAGGATTTTTTTTGGATACATAGTAAATCAAATTGAGAAGTGTTATGTTAATTATAAGTCATTGTCAATAGTGGTTGTTAATTTAACTTGCAATAATTGCCTAATTATAATACGGTAACGCAGTTCAGCAGATACTGATGCTCCTATGAATATTAGGCCTATATTGGCTATATGGAATAAGTAATTATGGTAGGCATTACATAATTATTTCAATTCACCCTCATGTGAAAAAATCATGATGTCTACAATATTAATACATACAAAGTAACAAACCATATAGGTATCCGTATCCCTCACATCACGAGCCTACCGTAGCTGTTCTCTAAAAATAATAATAGAGGCCTTATACAAAACAATAAAATGAAATTCAATTTCAATGACTATAAAATGTTTAATATTGCCTGTAAAATGGATAATTCCATCACCATAGCAACAAAAAATATATTAGAATAAACAAAAATTTTGACACGTAATTTACCATTTACTCACTCTCCTCACACTCTGCTTCATCTCAACCTGCACAGCACCCCTACAACTTGTAATTATATAGAGCTGCCATTTTTTTTAGTTTTCAACTTCTGTTTTGCACACACAATGAGTATTTTCCACATAAGTAGCAATTTTGTCTAGAGATTTAATGTATAGAATTATCTGGGGATATGAGGACGAGGTAGGGCAGTTGGATCTATGAAATATTTTTTGACTGGAGGAATGCTTGACAGAAAATGTAACAACGGCCACGCCATTTAGTTTATACAGGTTGGTGAAATGCGATGATAGTACATAACTCACATCAGCCAGGAACCACGTGCATCGGTTGCAATTGACTGATTGCTGTAGATTTCCCTACTTTATCTTGACCATAGGTTACGCCCGATGCGAGCGAGGTGCAGAGATGTCGCCTTCCTCCCTTACCAAGGAAAATTTGCCGCCGTCCGATGTCAAAAGAGGAATGTCATTAGGAGATCCGTCGATCAGCCACCGTACCCTAAAGACCTACCTGAAAACAAAAATGATCAATACAAAGAGAAACATCTTCCTTTAACAGAGCGCTTCCCTTACGCTTTTACTTCAGATGGCCATTTACAATACATCTGATAGATTCACACA